>JAAWVA010000895.1:0-16327 GCA_015227895.2 Colaptes auratus | reverse complement strand
TCCCCTGCTGCCCTCCCCTCTTTCCTCAGACCCAGGGGTGCTTAGAATAACCATCCTGGGAAATCAGGTTTTTATGCCTCCTTTTGGCTTTTCTCAGCCTTAAATCAGAAATCTGTGTTTGAACACTCCTGGCTGGTTATGGAAGACATCCACTGCTGCCTTCCCCTCTTTCCCCAGACCCAGGGGTGCCTGGATGAGGAGTCCATGGGCACAAATAACTGAAGGCAAGCCACGAATCTCTCAAAGCTACAAAGGCCTGCACTGGGGAAAGCTGTGTCTAGGGCAGGCAATTATTCAGATGTTTCTAATCAGTGTAAAGTAGGTTAGAAGTGTCCCAGCTAGCCTGGGAGAGAAGCTCAGCGAGACACTGTACAGACAAACTGCCCTTCTGTTCCCACATTCCCCATCTGATATTCTTTTCCAAGCTGTGGAGGTGCAGAGGGAGTTTTGCCATGCATTCTGTGTGCATTCACACCCAGCTCTGCTCACAATCACGTCTCACTGGCAGGAGAGAAAATGTGCTCTCAGGCTGGGAAGAGAAATGTCTGCCTTTTCCTCCAGCAAACACACATCTGTTTGAAGGGCAGGGATTATTTTTATCCAGCCCTGGCCGACTCTGAGCAGAGATAATTAGAGAACTCCCAGAAGATTCCTGAGGGTTAATTTGAAATTGCCTCTTCCTTCAAATATTAAGCTCAATGTAGATTGTTTCGATCCAGGCAGGTACCAAGAGGAGCAAGCTGCTTTGCCTGTGTGGGATCCAAATGGAGCTGAGCAACTTGCAAACAGAAGTGATTTAGTTCTGTTTCACAGCCCTATTCTCAAGCCTGGTCCTCTGCTTTATAGTGGATAAATGGCAGGGGGGTTGGAACTAGGTGATCCTTGTGGTCCCTTCCAACCCTAACTGAAACTATGAAACTAAGTCTAAATCAAGTCTAAACCAGTGATCCCTTGAGTCCAGACCATTTGGAAGTGGCTGATAGCTGCCTCTTTCCATTCCTGTCATTTAGCTTTGCCTCTGAAAGAAGATTTGAAGTTAACCAGCAACATTTGCTGGAATGAATTTGAAATCCTAGGGCTGCAGGACAGCTCAGGCTGGGCAGGAACTCAGGAGGTCCTTGGTCCAGCCCTGTTGCAGCAGGCTTGCTTCTGGGGGCAGGCAGGGATGCTCAGGGCTGTGCCCCCTTGAGGCTGGAAATACCCCAGGACAGAATCACAGAATGGTGTAGTCTGGAAAAGAGCTTTAAGATCATGCAGTCCAAACATTCACCCAGCACTGCCACATCCTCCACTAACCCATGGCCCTCAGCACCACATCCACATGTCTTTTAAACACCTCCTGGGATGGTGACTCCACCACTTCCCTGGGCAGCCTGTTCCCATGCTAAACAACCTTTTCAGTCAAGAACTTTCTTCTAATATCCAACCTAAACCTCCCCTGCCACAATTTCAGGCCATTTCCTCCCATCCTACCACTTGTTACTAGGGAGAAGGGACCATAACCCACATCTCTTCAACCTCCTTTCAGGGAGCTGTAGAGAGCAATGAGGACTCCCTTCAGCTTCCTCTTCTCCAGACTAAACACCCCCAGTTCCCTCAGCTGCTTCTCACCAGCCCTGTTCTCTAGACCTTCCCCAGCTTTGTTGTTCATTCTCTGGACCTGCTCCAGACCCTCAATGTCCTTCTTGGACTGAGGGCTCCAAAAGTGAACCCAGTACTCAAGGTGTGGCCTCACCAGTGCCCAGTCCAGGGGACAATCACTTCCCTGGTCATGCTGGCCACACTATCACTGATCCAGGCCAGGATGCTGCTTTTATTGTCTTCTATAGCAGCAGTCAGATTAAGCTCTAGCTGAGGTTTGGCCCTTCCTGTTCTCTCCCCCTACAGCCTCCATGGTTATTCTGTGCCTCTGCCTCACTGGCCCCAGGGAGAAGTTTCCTTCTCTGTCCTGCCTTTCTCTCTCATTTTACTTTCATCTGTGATCTCTTGTCCCTCTGTCCTTCAACACCAGAGGCAGCCCAGCTCTGTCATTGTAAGTACAAGCATGCTGCTCACAGGAGACCTCAAGGCACTCACTCACCTGTGCTCATCCTCTCACTGGCAGGCTGGGTTTTGCATCATTAGATAGCAGCTTCTTTAAGCCAGGATGGGTGGTTGAGCAACCTTTAAAGCTGGCCATGTGTGTGCAAGCTCTGAAAGTCCTTACCTTAGCATATGAGGGTTGTTCCTTCGTGGCAGTGTGACTCCATGTGTATGGAAATATTTATAGAGCCAGGCTGAGGTCATGCAGAAGGATCTGAGAGACTGAGCAAGCAATGTGCCAGCAGAATAAATTGATGGAGATTCATGTAAAGTGATATAAGGGAAATAATCTTAACCTCATATATAAAATAATGGGCTTGGAGCTGACTGTTACCACTCAGGAGAAAGATCCTGGGATTATGTTCTATGAAAACAACTCCTTCCTAGCAATCCAAAAGGCAAACTGAAAGGTAGGAATTACTGGGGAGGGAGTGGAGAGCAAACACAGACCTGCAGCTGTGTAAACCCACGGTGTGCCCACGGCTCCGGTTCTGCCTGTAGCTGGAGTTTCAAAAAGTAAATAGTGGAAGGGCAAAGGTTCAGGGGAGGACAACAGAGGTGACCAAAGGTATGGAATGGCTCCCATGATGGGGCAATGGCTGACCAGAGTTGATTCTGCAGCCTGGAGAAGAGGTGACTAGAGGGGTGCTAGGACCACGGTCCACCAGAGCTATGAGTGGAGCAGGACTTGCAGGTCCCCATCTCATCCAGTGAAGCTACTGGGAGCCACTTCCAAAGCCAGCAAGAGAAATTGACTCTTGATGCACAGACAAGCAGCTCTGTGGAGCTCACTGCTCCAAGGTGACTTGTGGAATGTGCTGCTCAGGGAGGTGGTGGAGTCAGTGTCTCTGGAGATGGTCAGAAAAATGCTTGGATGTGGCACTTGGAGCCATGGTTTAGTTGTCAGGAGGTTTGGGTGATGGGTGTGACAGGTTGGACTTGATGATCTCTGAGGTAATTTCCAACCTGGTTGATTCTATGATTCTGTGACTCAGAAGAGAGATCTGCTTGGGATAGAGACAAACCACAACAGACAGGAAATCTCCTGACTGGAATCCAGTAGGAATCTGGGAGTCTCTTCCTGGAGAAGGAAAGGTGTCCCTGGAGAAGAGGAGGCTCTGGGGGGACCTTCTAGCAGCCTTCTGGTACCTGAAAGGGGGTACACAAAAGCTGGGGAGGGACTATTTACAAGGGCTTGTAGCACCAGGACAAGGGACAATGGTTTTAAACAGAGAAGGGTGTATTTAGACTGGACATCAGGAAGAAGTTCTTTACCTCGAGGGTGGTGGAACACTGGAACAGGTTCCCAGGGAGGCAGTGAAGGCTCTATCCCTGGAGACATTCAAGGTCAGGCTTGATGGGGCTCTGAGCAACCTGAGCTACCTGGGGATGTCCTGCTTAGTGCAGGGAGGTTGGACTAGCTGACCTTTAAAGTTCCCTTCCAGCCCAGTGCATCCTGTGGTGCTATGACAAGACTCAAGGAGAACACCAAACACACCTCCCTGACTTTCCTCCTTTGGGGCATTTGCTTACAGCCACAGATTGGATGTGGCACTTGGTGCCATGGTCTAGTCCTGAGGTCTGTGGTGACAGGTTGGACTCGAAGATCTTTGAGGTCTCTTCCAACCTTGGTGATTCTGTGAGGACATTGGACTGGATCAGCCCTTGCTCTGACAAAGTGTGGCCTTTTTTCTGCTCTTCTTCAGGGTCCCAGCAGGTCTGTGCTGATGTTTTGATGCCATCACAAATTCCCTTTGTGGCCACTATGAGGAAATAAACCTTTGCAAGACAAAAATGATCGTTCTTTATCCATGTCCTGTGGCTCCAAAATCAAGACTGAGAAATAAAGACAAATGTTTTCCTTCAAATCCTTTCTTTGCCAGCTAGAAAAGAAAGGTTTAGCAGGCAGCAGTGGTGGCAGCTGAACTCAGATTAGATGGACTCAATGCAGAGGCAGTTAGGTAATAGGCAATGGCCTGTGATACACAGGAGGTCGGATGAGATGATCTAATGTCCCTTCTGGCCTAAATATCTCTGAGTGGAGCACTCTGGCAGCCACACAAATGTTGAAAGCAAAGCCCAGCTCAGCATGTTTCCTGTCAGCCACACTATATCTAGAGAGATTTTCATGCTGTCCCCTGGATTTTAGAGCTGCACTTTATTTCTCTGCCCAGAGACGATAAGAACTGCAAATTTCACACAACTCAGAGCCATGACAACCTGCAGCCTTCAGTTTCCATTTGTTTGTGTAAATGTTTGTGCTAACCTTCAACCAATGCAATATTTTCATCTTTGGCTGCTCCCTGGTCTTTTGCTTTGGGAGGGTAGCTGCTCAGAAAATCCGCTGCATCGTTGTTTCCCTCCCTCAGTGAGATGTTGGTTTCCTCGGTGTGTTCCTTTGCATGAGAACTGGAAGAGCAGCAAGTCACACAGGCCCTTCCTGATCAACAACATCTGCTCGTTCCCTGCAGAAGAGAGTCACAGAACCACACAAGAATCACAGAACCACAGAACCATAGAACAACAGAGCCACAGAACAAAAGAATCACAGAATGACAGAGCCACAGAACAAAAGAATCACAGAACAACAGAGCCACGGAACAGAACCACAGAACAACAGAGCCACAGAACACAGAACCACAGAACCACAGAACCACAGAGCTACAGAATCACAGAATCACAGAACAACAGAGCAACAGAGCCACAGAACCACAGAATCATAAAACCACAGAGCCACAGAACCACAGAACAGAGCCACAGAACAAAAGAATCACAGAACCACAGAACCACAGAACAGAATCACAGAACAACAGAGCCACAGAACCACAGAATCACAGAACCATAGAACAACAGAACCACAGAACAACAGAACCACAGAGCTACAGAATCACAGAACAACAGAGCAACAGAGCCACAGAATCACAGAACCACAGAGCCACAGAAGAATCACAGAACAGAATCACAGAACAACAGAGCCACAGAACCACAGAATCACAGAACCACAGAGCCACAGAAGAATCACAGAACCACAGAACAGATTCACAGAACAACAGAACCACAGAGCCACAGAACCACAGAACAGAACCACAGAGCCACAGAACCACAGAACAGAACCACAGAACAACAGAACCACAGAACAGAACCACAGAATAACAGAAGCACAGAACAGAATCACAGAACAGCAGAATCACAGAACCATGGAACAGAACCACAGAACAACAGAATCACAGAGCCACAGAATCACAGAACAACAGAATCACAGAACAGAACCACAGAATAACAGAACCACAGAACAGAATCACAGAATCACAGAACAACCGAATCACAGAATCATAGAATGGTTTGGCTTGCAAGGGACATTAAAGATCATCCAGTTCCAAGCCCACTGCCATGGGCAGGGACACCTCCCACCAGCCCAGTTTGCTCAAGGCTTCATCCAGCCTGGCCTTGAGCACCTCCAGGGAGGGGACATCCACAACCTTCCTGTGCAACTTGTTCCAGTGTCTCCCCACCCTCACTGGAAAGAATTTCTTCCTAGTCTCCAGTCTCAATCTCCCCTCTCCCACCTCAAAGCCATTGCCCCTTGTCCTGTCACTACAAGCCCTTGTCAAAAGTCCTTCCCCAGCTCTCCAGCAGCCCAGTGTTTAAAGTCTGAGAATTATTCTGGCATAGCATGCAGTGCTAGGGTGGGGACCTAGGATGCTTTTAAAAGTGGGGGGAAGAGGAAACAATATTCATAGAATCATTAAGGTTGGAAAAGGCCTCTAAGGTCACCCAGTCCAACTGTCAACTCAATACCACCATATCCAGTAAACCATGTCTCGAAGTGCCATGGCCACAGGTTTCTTAACACCTCCAGGGATGGTGACTCCAAAACCTCCCTGGGCAGCCTGTGCCAATCCCTGGCCACGCTTGCAGGAAAGAAATGTTCCCTATTTTCCAACCCAAATATCTCCCTGGCACAATTTCAGGCCATTTCCTCTTGTTCTATCACCTGAAACTAGGGAGAAGAGACCAACACCCACCTTGAAAGCAGAAGGTCTCCCCTCAGCTTCCTCTTCTCCAGACTAATTGAGAAGGAAAAGATGCTGAGAAGGAAAGGAGAGTGGGTAGTTTTATAGTTTCATAGTTTCAGTTAGGGTTGGAAGGGACCACAAGGATCATCCAGTTCCAACCCCCCTGCCATGGGCAGGGACACCCCACACTAGAGCAGCCTGGCCAGAGCCTCATCCAGCCTGGGCTTAAACACCTCCAGGGCTGGGGCCTCAACCACCTCCCTGCACAACCCATTCCAGGGCCTCACCACTCTCATGGGGAAGAACTTCCTCCTCACGTCCAGCCTGAATCTCACTACCTGGTAGCCTCAAAAGTCCCTCCCCAGCCTTCTTGTAGCCCCCTGCAGATACTGGAAGGCCACAATGAGGTCACCTGGGAGCCTTCTCTTCTCCAGACTGAACAGCCCCAACTCCCTCAGTCTGTCCTCACAGGAGAGGTGCTCCAGCCCTCTGCTCATCCTCCTGGCCCTGCTCTGGACACCTTCCAGCACCTCCAGATCCCTCTTGTAACAGGGGCTCCAGACCTGGAGGCAGCACTCCAGGTGGGGTCTCAGCAGGGCTGAGCAGAGGGGGAGAATCCCCTCCCTTGCCCTGCTGGCCACACTTCTCCTGCTGCAGCCCAGGCTCTGATTGGCTTCCGGGCTGCAAGTGCACCCTGAGAGCTCCTGGGGAGCTTCTCCTCCCCCAGCACCCCCAAGTCTCTCTCCTCAGGGCTGCTCCCCAGCCAGTCACTGCCCCTAAGTTTTGACCCTATTGACCCTAAGTTCTCCAGATGCTCCTCACAAGACCTCTTCTCCAGCTTCCTTGTCCTCTCCTGGACATGCTCCAGCACTTCAGGATCTTGTAGTGAGGGGCCCAAGTGGAAAAGAAAGTGTTATCAATTCAGAAAGGAGAGGAATTCATTGATGATTCCCTGTCCCTTCCTGAGTTAATACAGGAGATAGCAGGAACTGCTCTCAGGTTACTGGCTTCAGTCACCCTCCTGCACCCATTTCCCATGAAACATTCCCAAATCTCTGCTTTCCTCTCTCCTTCTCAGGCTCTCTCTGCACCCCCCACCCCCCCCCCCCTCTGAAACTAAGGTTTCAGAATAATTTGAATCACATGCAAAAAGACCTTCCAGTCTCAGGTTTCCTTTGGAGCAGCCTCTTAACTCTAATCACCTCTGCTTCATAATTTTGGGTGGCATTTACAGATTTTTTTACAAGTCCACACACAATCCACTGAAGATTTTATGAGCCCTGTCTAATAAAAGCACATGCTTGAAATAAAGCTGCTGCTTTATCTGGCCCATAAATTCCCCTCTTTGTCTGCCTGGAAGACAAACTGAGCAGAAGTCAGTGGAAGCAGGGGTTATGTCTGAATCACTGGTGCATAGCATCCCAGTGCATGCAAAAGGGGAAAGGTTAGCAGCAGGATTCAACTCTCTGGGCCATATATTCTAGAAGAGAAATTATTTGTAGGCATGAACCTGTGGTATCAGATTAATGCATCCACTTATGAGTGGGTGGGCATGACTGAAGAATTAAAGGGTTTTTCTTTTCCACTCACAATCACAGAGAATCACTGCATGGTGGGAGTTGGAAGGGACCTCCAGGGATCTGTGCTGGGCCTCATGCTCTTCAACATCTTTATTGATGATCTGGATGAGGGCATTGAGTCCATCAGCAGTAAATTTGCAGATGACACCAAGCTGGGGGCAGGAGTTGATCTGCTGGAGGGCAGAGAGGCTTTGCAGAGGGACCTCGACAGGCTGGACAGATGGGCAGAGGCCAAGGGCAGGAGATTGAACACATCCAAGTGCCAGGGGCTGCACTTTGGCCACAGCAAACCCCAGGCAGTGCTACAGGCTGGGGTCAGAGTGGCTGGAGAGCAGCCAGGCAGAGAGGGACCTGGGGGTACTGGTTGATGGGAGGCTGAACATGAGCCTGCAGTGTGCCCAGGCAGCCAAGAAGGCCAATGGCATCCTGGCCTGCATCAGGAACAGTGTGGCCAGCAGGAGCAGGGAGGTCATTCTGCCCCTGTCCACTGCTCTGGTTAGGCCACACCTTGAGTCCTGTGGCCAGTTCTGGGCCCCTCAGTTTAAGAAGGACATTGAGAGACTTGAAGGTGTCCAGAGAAGGGCAACAAGGCTGGGGAGGGGTCTGGAGCACAGCCCTGTGAGGAGAGGCTGAGGGAGCTGGGGTTGCTTAGCCTGGAGAAGAGGAGGCTCAGGGGAGACCTCATTGCTCTCTACAACTCCCTGAAGGGAGGTTGTAGCCAGGTGTGGGTTGGTCTCTTCTGCCAGGCAACCAGCACCAGAACAAGAGGACACAGTCTCAAGCTGTACCAGGGCAGGTTTAGGCTGGATGTTAGGAAGAAGCACTTCCCAGCAAGAGAGATTGCCCATTGGAATGTGCTGCCCAGGGGGGTGGTGGAGTCCCCATCACTGGAGGTGTTTAAGAAGAGACTGGCTGGGGTGCTTGGTGCCATGGTTTAGTAGTCATGAGGTGCTGGGTGACAGGTTGGACTTGATGATCTCTGAGATCTTTTCCAACCTTGTTGATTCTATGATTCTGGGAGATAGCTGAGTGCTTTCAAACTGCAGTTGCCAAGAGGGTATCCCAACCACATCGAGTTCCTCTCACTGAGGATCCAGGGAAGTGATATTATTTCAGGTGCCAGCCAACAGCTTCGTGTGACATGAACAAAACCAGCTGCAATGACAGCTGAAGAATGGTAAACTTCTGTAACAAACAGCCACAAATGGGATGTGTCCCAGTGTGACTTGCTCTGGGTGATCCTAGGGAGTTTCATGTAAAATGAGGAAAGATTTTTATCCTGGGAGGGTGACAGAGCCCTGGAACAGGCTGCCCAGGGTGGGGTGTGGAGTCTTCCTCTCTGGAGGCATTCAAAACCTGCCTGGATGTGTTCCTGTGTGACCTGCTCTAGGTGACCCTGCTCTGGCAGGGGGGTTGGACTGGATGAGCTTTGGAGATCCCTTCCAGCCCCTGAAATTCTGTGATTCTCTGATTCAAACCTGTCCAGTGTCTGTACACAGGCTGTACCCAGCCTTACCTGGCTGTCTCCTGCCAGGAGGAAGCTTTGCTCCCAAGCAACAGGTCACAGAAGTTAGTTACCGCAGGAAGCTAAGCCAAGAACTTTGAAAGCCGCCAAAAAAGAGAAGGAGGGAAGGATGTGGGGCTGTGTGGAGTGGCCCAGGACTCTGTAACTAAGAAGAATAACAGAGCTGAACGTGGCATAGGAAAATTAGTCTGATTTAAGGGATGAGCTTGCAAGGTCCCTTCCAGCCCCTAACATTCTGTGTGTGTGAAATTGCAAAGGCAACGTCCCAGAAGCAAGTGCCTGGAAGGAGCTGATGGATCAGCAGGTGGAGAGAGGAGCCTGAACTTCATAGTATAGTATCATGGTATCAGTCAGGGTTGGAAGGGACCACAAGGATCAGCTAGTTCCAACCCCCCTGCCATGGGCAGGGACACCCCACACTAGATCAGGCTGGCCAGAGCCTCATCCAGCCTGGGCTTAAACACCTCCAGGGATGGGGCCTCAACACCTCCCTGCACAACCCATTCCAGGGCTTCACCACTCTCATGGGAAGAACTTCCTCCTCACCTCCAGCCTGAATCTCCCCACCTCCAGCTTCATCCCATTCCCCCTAGTCCTATCACTCCCTGAGAGCCTGAGAATTCCCTCCCCAGCCTTCCTGTAGCCCCCTTCAGATCCTGGAAGGCCACAATGAGGTCACCTGGGAGCCTTCTCTTCTCCAGACTGAACAGCCCCAACTCCTTCAGTCTGTCCTCACAGCAGAGGTGCTCCAACCCTCTGATCATCTTCCTGGCCCTTCTCTGGACACCTTCCAGCACCTCCAGATCCCTCTTGGAATAGGGGCTCCAGCACTGGAGGCAGTACTGCAGGTGGGGTCTCACCAGAGCTGAGCAGAGGGGGAGAATCACCTCCCTTGCCCTGCTGGCCACACTTCTCCTGCTGCAGCCCAGGCTCTGATTGGCTTTCCGGGCTGCAAGTGCACATTGAGAGCTCCTGGTGAGCTTCTCCTCCCCCAGCACCCCCAAGTCTCTCTCCTCTGGGCTGCTCCCCAGCCAGTCCCTGCCCAGCCTGGATTTGTGCCTGGGATTGCCTCGACCCAGCTGCAGGATCCTGCCCTTGGTCTTGTTGAAGCTCCTGAGGTTGGCTTGTGCCCACCTCTCCAGCCTGTCCAGGTCCCTCTGGATGGATCCCTTCCCTCCAGCTGTCTGCCTGCACCACACAGCTTGGTGTCATCAGCAACCTTGCTGAGGGTGCACTCACTGCCACTGTCCATGGCCCCCACAAAGATGTTGAACAAGCCTGGTCCCAGGACTGATCCCTGAGGGACTCTGCTTGTCCCTGGCCTCCACTGGGCCATGGACCCATTGACAGCCACTCTTTGGGTGCAGCCATCAAGCCAGTTCTGTATCCATCTAGTGGTCACCCATCAAACCCATGTGTCAGCAGCCTGGAGACCAGGATGTGGTGTGGGACAGGAACCCCAACGACAGGGCAGTGTGGCTGCAGGCTTGCCTGTGAAGGAGCTGCAGGATCAGATCCCTAAGCATAAATGAACCTGCTGGGTGCATTGCCTAGATCTTGCAGTTGTTAGTTCCTCTGAGCATTCCTAGTTCAAACCCAAGAGGCAAATGGCAGCAGCAGCAGCAGGCAGTGCCATTGAACACAGGAGTCATTGCTCCCACTGCAACCTCTGCTTTCTAGAAGGTTTCTCCAGCCTGGAAACAATTTTTCCGCTTGCAGATTTTCAAAGGGACCTCTTTGGCCTCCTGTAAGTTACAGAAACGTAAGAAGCACATAGTTAGCATTCAAGAAAGGCCTTTTCTTCGTATTATTATTGCCTTTATGCAGCTCATATGTGGCTGGAGTTCCTCTAAAGGTGCAGGAGCAGAGCTGATGCCCTTGCTTTTCGCAGAGCACCCCTGTGTGCTTCCAAGTGGTGCACAGTTATCACCCAGGGCCCAAGTTAGCAAAGCCTGAGTCTGGATTTGCTCACTCTGGGAGCTCAGTGGGTTTGGAGGGAGGGTTTTAATCTGAGCCCATTTCTTGTAATGTATTTTAAAGGTGAAAGGGCCAAGATGAGAGTATAGGCCAGCAGGGATTTGCATTTCTCTTGCAGCTGTAGACATCCCTAGCAAATGCAGCCTCAATTCTGGAAGCAGCTTAGCTCTAATCAATCTCCACTGTGACATTCAGCTCCATTACAGCCACTCTTCAGAGGCAGGGTGAGCCACAGCAGCTGCAGCATGAGGTCAGAGATGACCACGGGAGTATACTGCAGGAACACTTCAGCATCACACACCCCCCCCAAATATCACTGCAGCAGGAGCCTTCAGCAGCAGTGTGAGAGGAAATGGCCTCAAGTTGCACCAGGGGAGGGTTAGGGTGGAGACCAAGAAAAATTTCTTTGCTGAAAGAGTAGTCAAGCATTGGAACAGGCTGCCCAGGGAGGTGGTGGAGTCCCCATCCCTGGAGGGGTTCAAGAAGTGTGTGGCCAATGCACTTCAGGACATGGTTTTAGTGGACATGGGGGTGTTGGGCTGATCACAGAATCACCAAGGTTGGAAGAGACCTCAGAGATCATCAAGTCCAACCTGGCACCACAGACCCCATGACTAGACCCTGGCACCCAGCACCACATCCAGTCCCCTCTTGGACCCTCTTCCAACCTTAATGATCCTGTGACACGGGGATGTGCTCAGCCTCCAGGCAGTTTGCTGGCAATGTAAGCTTCTCCCTGTAGCTTTAGGATTTGGTAAAACTAGATTATCTGTAGGTGAGGCAATAATCTGAGCTTCTGTGGTCACAGGATAACAGGATGCTAGGGGTTGGAAGGGACCTCCCAAGATCATTGGGTCAAACCCTTCTGCCAGAGCAGGACCATAGAACCTAGGGCAGGTCACCCAGGAGCACATCCAGATGGGTCCTGAAAGTCTCCAGAGGAGACTCCACAGCCTCCCTGGGCAGCCTGCTCCTACTCTACAAGGTTCACTCCTAAACCATATCCCCAAGCACCACATCCCAACGACCCTTAAACACACCCAGGTGACTCCAACATCTCCCTGGGCAGCACAGTCCAATGCCTGACCACTCTTGCCATGAAAAAATAGTACCCAATGTCCAGTCTAAACCTACCCAGTGGCAGCTTGAGGCCATTCCCTCTTGTCCTATCACTAATTACTTGGGAGAAGAGACCATCACCAACCTCTCCACAACACCCTCTCAGGTAGTTGTAGACAACAATGAGGTCTCAATGGCTCTGCAGAAGGACCTTGAATGACTGGACAGATGGGCAGAGGCCAACAGGATGGCATTCAACAAGTCCAAGTGCCAGGGGCTGCACTTTGGCCACAACAACCCCATGCAGAGCTACAGGCTGGGGTCAGAGTGGCTGAAAGCTGCCAAACAGAGAGGGACCTGGGGGTGCTGATTGACAGCTGCCTAAACATGAGCCACCAGTGTGCCCAGGGGGCCAAGAAGGCCAATGGCATCCTGGCCTTCATCAGGAACAGTGTGGCCAGCAGGAGCAGGGAAGTCATTCTGCCCTGTGCTCAGCAATGGTTAGGCCACACCTGGAGTCCTGTGTCCAGTTCTGGGCTCCTCAGTTTAAGAAGGACATTGAGAGACTTGAAGGTGTCCAGAGAAGGGCAACAAAGCTGGGGAGGGGTCTGGAGCACAGCCCTGTGAGGAGAGGCTGAGGGAGCTGCGGTTGCTTAGCCTGGAGAAGAGGAGGCTCAGGGCAGACCTTCTTGCTCTCTCCAACTCCCTGAAGGGAGGTTGTAGCCAGGTGGGGGTTGGTCTCTTCTCCCAGGCAACCAGCACCAGAACAAGAGGACACTGTCTCAAGCTGTGCCAGGGGAGGTTTAGGCTGGAAGTGAGGAGAAATTCTTCCCAGAGAGAGTTGTTAGCCATTGGAATGTGCTGCCCAGGGAGGTGGTGGAGTCCCCATCCCTGGAGGTGTTCAAGAGGGGATTGGATGTGGCACTTGGTGCCATGGTCTAGTCATGAGGTCTGTGGTGCCAGGTTGGACTTGATGATCTCTGAGGTCTCTTCCAGCCTTGGTGATTCTGTGATTCTTTGCCCACTAAGCTGATAGATATCTACACACATGCATGCAGATGCACTTCAAAAGCTGGGTTTAGCCACATTTGAGCTTAAGAAATACATGCTCTGTGAAGGTAAATGCATGTGGAGCAGAGGTGAATTCCTATGTGACAATGATTAAAGCTTGCTTTCCTTGTCTTTAACCTCCAGGAAGCATGTGAGGCAACGTCCTACAGCCTCTGTGCTGCATCTGAGCAGCTCGTATTGAATGCAAGCCCTGTTAAGTTGAAAGGATTTCTGGTTTGTTTCAACTTGAAAGTGATTTAATAGGAGGCCCAGGGAGAAAAATCTGTCTCCATAATCAAATTATAACAAGTAAGGATTAAAAGTATTAAGACATTTAAGCAATCTTTTAGCTGCCCTGTGTTCTTGAGGTCATTTGAAGCTGGCTGTGGGAATAAGTAAAATAAAACAACAAGAAGGGGGAGGGGGGGGGGAAAACCCAACCCCAAAGTATTATAGAAGGGAATCAAAGAGCACCCTTCAGGATTAGATTATGGTACAAGAAAGGGACTAAAACATTTTCCAGGACCTTTAATTCATTTTCCTTTGGGAAACCATTTTAGAAGGGTATTTTAATGCCAATCTTTTCTTCCCTCCTCAAGCTGGATGTGTAATGCATGCTGCTAACCTCCACACATTCACAGACAGAATCACCAAGGCTGGAAGAGACCTCAAAGATCATCAAGCCCAACCTGTCACCACAGACCTCAGGACTAAACCATGGCACCAAGTGCCACGTGCAATCCTCTCTTGAACACCACCAGGGATGGGGACTCCACCACCTCCCTGGGCAGCACATTCCTGTGGCTAACAACTCTCTCTGGGAAGAACTTTCTCCTCCCCTCCAGCCTAACAGTGTTCCCCAAATAAACTATTTTAGGGACTGGGCATATGGCATGAGTTCATTATTTGTTGTTTACACACAACACACACACACACACATACATATATATATATATATATATATATATATATGTTAGGT
Organism: Colaptes auratus; assembly: GCA_015227895.2. Lineage (NCBI taxonomy): Eukaryota > Metazoa > Chordata > Aves > Piciformes > Picidae > Colaptes > Colaptes auratus. Next base: position 2,059 of record JAAWVA010000895.1, on the reverse strand, counting down.
ATTAGTTCTGGGCTCCTCAATTCAAGAAGGACATTGAGACACTTGAATGTGTCCAGAGAAGGGCAACAAAGCTGGGGAGGGGTCTAGAGCACAGCCCTATGAGGAGAGGCTGAGGGAGCTGGGGTTGCTTAGCCTGCAGAAGAGGAGACTCAGGGGAGACCTTCTTGCTCTCTACAGCTACCTGAAGGGAGGTTGTAGCCAGGTGGGAGCTGGTCTCTTCTCCCAGGCGCCAGCACCAGAACAAGAGGACACAGTCCTCAAGCTGTGCCAGAGGAGGTTTAGTCTGGAGGGGAGGAGAAAGTTCTTCCAGAGAGAGTTGTTAGCCATTGGAATGTGCCTGCCCAGGCGAGGTGGAGTCCCATCCCTGGAGGTGTTCAAGAGGGGATTGGATGTGGCACTTGGAGCCATGGTTTAGTAGTCATGAGGTGTTGGGTGAGAGGTTGGACTTTTGATGATCTTCGAGGCCTTTTCCAACCTTTTTGATTCTATGATTCTATCTCTGAGGTAATTTCCAACCTGCTTGATTCTATGATTTTATATCTCTATATATGTTTATGTATCTATATATATATGTGTGTGTATAGATATACAACAAAAGAACACACTCAGTCTAAATCAATACTGGCAGATGCATTGGCACTAAGTAAGTTTATGGGCAAGTGTCTCAATGCACCAAAGTAAGTCACATCTCCTTTTGTAGGGCATTTCAACTACTTTCATGACGAGACAAACCAAATCAAGTCACTTCTAAGGCACTGGTGGCATTTCCAACTTGACGCAGGGATGGAATGAGGTTACCACAGAATCATAGAATGTTAGGGGTTGGAGGGAACCTTGAGAGATCACCAAGTCCAACCTCCCCCCTGCCAGAGCAGGATCACCTAGAGAAGGTCTCACAGGAGCACAGCCAGGCAGGTGTCGAATGTCTCCAGAGAAGGAGACTCCACAACCTCTTGGGGCAGCCTGTCTACAAGGAGGTATGAATTGCCCCTTTTCTTTCTGAAACGGGTTTTCTTTCATTTAGCAGCATCTTTCCCAAGAGCTAAAACCCCCCCAAGTACCTGGCATGTCCTTTGAAATGAGTCCCACACCCTTGTTCCCTTAGCCTGCACCAGGCAAGTGAAAAAGGGGAGACCTCACAACCACAGCTAATTCCCTCAAGGTACCAAGAAGCCTTGAGAATTACTTTTACTTTACCCTGACATTGTCCTCAGGGGAAAAAAATGTTGGTAGCTGACTCATCTGTGTGATGTTTTACAAGCACAAACTACAACCCAGGAGGTTTCACTTAAACATAAGGAAAAACTTCTTAACTTGGAGGGTGGCAGAGCCCTGGAGCAGGCAGCCCAGAGAGGTGCTGGAGTCTCCTTCTGTGGAGGTTCGCCAAACCCACCTGGTTGTCACCCTGAGTGAGTTTACTCAGGGTGACCCTCCTCTAGCAGGGGGGGTTGGACTGGGTGACCTTCAGAGGTCTCTTCCAACCCCCCCACCGTGCTGGGATGCTGGGGCTCCTGGCAGATCCATGTGCATGGATAACTGTTGCATTTATTTACTGAGAATCATAGAATCAATAAGGTTGGAAACAACCTCAAAGATCATCAAGTCCAACCTGTCACCCAACACCTCATGACTACTAAACCATGGTTCCAAGTGTCACATCCAATCCCTTTTTGAACACCTCCAGGGATGGGGACTCCACGACTTCCCTGGGCAGCACATTCCAGTGGCCAATTCCTCTTTCTGGGAAGAACTTTCTCCTCACCTCCAGCCTAAACCTCCCCTGGCACAGCTGGAGACTGTGTCCTCTTGTGCATGGTTGAGGTTTACTTTGGGGCAACAACTCATGTCTAAACAATCCTGCTCAGAAAGCATCTTGCTCCCCCCACCCCACCCACACCTACCACTGCCCACGCACCACACTCTCCTGTGCCCTGTGGGGAGCAAGCCTCAAGGGGCTGACCAGACACCAGCCCTGGGCTGCACAGCTGCAGCCTGCACCTCGCCTCCTCACTGTGCAGAGGGAGAGGAAAGATCAGAGCCCATTGAGCCCATTTATTTC
>JAAWVA010000894.1:0-16334 GCA_015227895.2 Colaptes auratus | reverse complement strand
TTTTTGTACAGAGAAAGACAGAGTGTTAAAAGTAGGGATAGTACATTAGGCTAAAAGCAAAACATGGTAACGGAGAATGATAAATTGTGTGATGAAAGACGACTATGAATATGCATAAATTGAGGCCTGTAAAATACACCACCCTTAAACCACTGACAGTGAGATCAAAACTTCATTGAATTAATTCACAACTGCTATGTGAACCTGATCTTTTCAGTTTTTAAAGCTGTTCATAGCTGTAACCAAAATGGAAGGGTTTTTTTTTGGGGTGGATTTTGGCATAACGAGAGTTGAATGGAAAAAAAAAAGTCATAAATTGGTACCCCATAAAGGCCTTGGAATGAGTGTGGTGGGGAAGGTAAATGGCATGCTGTCAGTTCACTTTTTAGAGCGAGGAGAATTAGGTGAAATGAAGCAGCACCCTCAAATCACATTTGAATGGAGAAAATGCATTCTGCTGTAACAAGTTGTATTCACAACACATCTAGCAAGAAGTTCTTGGAAACATATGCTGCAGCGATGGCAGGTGCCAAACCCCCTTCATTACTGCTATTCACTTATACACAAAACCCCACCAGCCTCCTTGAATTAAAGGAGTGTTTAGAAAGCACCATTCAGCTCTAACCCTCATCAACCCAGGTGTCTGATCACTGAGGTTATCTCTAACTGTGTCCAATGTTTAATCACTTGATCCTGTCCAATATCTTTACTGATGATCTGGATGAGGGGATGGTGTCCATCATCAGTAAGTTTGCAGCTGACACCGAGCTGGGGGCAGGTGGTGACCTGTTAGAGGGTAGGAGGGCTCTGCAGAGGTACCTTGCCAGGCTGGAGAGATGGGCAGAGTCCAATGGCACGAGATTTAGCAAGTCTAAGTGCTGGGTTCTGCACTTTGGCCACAACAAACCCAGGCAGTGCTACAGGCTGGGGTTGGAGTGGCTGGAGAGCAGCCAGGCAGAGAGGGACCTAGGGGTAATGGCTGACAGCACCTGAACATCTTCTGTATGAGGAGAGACTGAGGGAGCTGGGGTTCTTTAGCTTAGAGAATAGGAGACTGAGAGGTCACCTCATCAGTGTTTATAAATATGTAAAGGGTGAGTGCCAAGAGGATGGAGCCAGGCTCTTCTTAGTGGTGCACCATGACAAGACAAGGGGTAATGGCTCTCAGTTGGGCCATAGGAAGTTTCACATGAGGAAACATTTTTTTCCCTGTGAGGGTGACGGAACACTGGAAGAGGCTGCCCAGGGGGTTGCGGAGTCTCCCTCTCTGGAGATATTTAAAACATGCCTGGATGTGTTCCTGTGTGATCTGGTGTAGGTGATCCTGCTGTGGCAGGGGGGTTGGACTGGGTGAGCTTTGGAGGTCCCTTCCAGCCCCTGAAATTCTGTGATTCTGTGATGAGCCAGAAGTCTGCCCAGGTGGCCAAGAAGGCCAATGGTATCCTGGCCTGGATCAGGAATAGTGTGGCTAGCAGAATACAGAACACACAATTAACCAGGTTGGAAAAGACCTTTGAGATCATTGAGTCCAACCTATCACCCAACACCATCTAATCAACTAAACCATGGCACTAAGAGCCTCATCCAGTCTCTAAAACACCTCCAGTGAAGGTGACTCCACACCACCTCCCTGGGCAGCACGTTCCAATGGCCAATCTCTCTTTCTATGAAGAATTTCTTCCTAACATCCAGCCTAATGTGAGTGAAATCTGTAGATTGCACAGGGTGGTCTAAGGTGTGAAAAGTCCACATCAAGCTGACATCTGGCACAAACTGTCATTTGGTAACCCAGGCAGAGGGACACACAGGATTGATCTTCACAGGAGTATAGAGTTTCAAAGGTCTCATTTGCAATCAAGAGCTCTAAGTTTTTAGGAGTTAAGGTATTACCAACAACATAGCAAAGACTCAAACCCAACTATTCATTGCCCTGGGTATCTATGTCACCTACACAGGTGCCTGCAGTTTCTTATGCAAGTGATAAGCAAATCATAGAATCACAGAATTGTTAGGCCTGGAAGGGACCTCAAGGATCATCTGGGATTTACAGTAATTTATGTGCACTCCTAAATGGAGTGAGGAACAGGAGGATATATTGCAACAGTTTCCTCACGCCTGCAACCTGTCAATGTGTCAGTCTCACTCATTCACATAGGCATTAATTGGTCTGTACATTCCCAAATTAAGCACAGACTTTCTAGAGATGAAAATTCATCTGTACTTAAAACTGTAACTTGTATAAGTTTCTTAATTTTATTATAGCCAACACACCCTCAGGCTGTGCTGCCATCCAACGAGATCTGTGCAGGCTGAGAGCTGGGTGCAGGCAAACCTCATGAAATTCAATCAGGACAAGTGCAAGGTTCTGCATCTGGGGAGGAGTAACAGCAGGCACCAGGACAGGTTAAGGCTTTCCCTGCTGGAAAGCAGCTCCATGGAGAAAGAACTTGGAGTCCTAGTGGACAGCAAGTTCTGCATGAGACAGCAATGTGTCCTTGGGGCCAAGAGAGCCAATGGGATCCTGGGGTACAGCAAGAAAAGTGTGGCCAGTAGGGCTAGGGAGGTTCTCCTCCCCCTCTGCTCTGCCCTGGTGACACCACATCTGCAATACTGTGTCCAGTATTGGGCTTCCCAGTTCCAGAGAGACAGAGACCTGCTGGAGAGAGTCCAAGGGAGAGCCACAAGGATGATTAGGAGACTTGAGCATCTTCCCTGTGAAGAGAGACTGAGAGCCCTGGGGCTGTTTAGTCTGGCGAAGAGAAGATTGAGAGGGGATCTGATCAATGTCTATCAATAGCTGAGGGGGGAGTGTCAAGTGGAGGGGGCCAAGCTCTTTCGGGTGGTGCAAATGGATACCAAGGAACAATGGATAGAGCTTGAACACACAAGGTTTCACTTCAACACAAGGAGAAACTTCTTTTCAGTGAGGATGACAGAGCTCTGGAACAGGCTGCCCTGAGAGGTTGTGGAGTTTCATAGTTTCATAGTTTCAGTTAGGGTTGGAAGGGACCACAAGGATCATCTAGTTCCAACTCCCTTGCCATGGGCAGGGACACTCTACACTAGATCAGGCTGGCCAGAGCCTCATCCAGCCTGGTCTTAAACACCTCCAGGGACAGGGCCTCAACCACCTCCCTCGACAAAGAGTCTCCCTCTCTGGGCACATTCAAAACCCACCTGTGCAGACTACCCTGGGTGAGCCTGCTTTGGCAGTGAGGTTGGACTTGATGATCTCTGGAGGTCCCCTCCAACCTCTGCCATTCTGTGACACTGTGATTCTACTTAAGGGCACCCACTCACCATGTGATGAAGAGCTTTATTACACTCTTATGAAAATACCTTTTATCTATGTATTTTCAATTTCCACTAAAAGTACCACAGTTCTGCTTAGGGTGCAGACTCATGGGTCTGCAGTGGAACACACAATCACATAGTGAGAAATTATTAAGGAGAAAACAATTTGGTAGACTATTTTTAAGCTCCACTTAGCCTTTTTTTTCCACAGTAGCATCACAGCATTTCAGAAGCCAAGTAGTTTTCTAGCCAATCACCTCAGACCAGGTGAACACACAGACTCATCCTGTTTATAATCCAGTATTTTTGAAAACACCAAGTGTTATGGGTTCCAGAGCCATAGAGTCCCCTCACCCAGGAGGACAGGCTGGAGAGTTGGGCAGGGAGAAATTGAATGAAGTTCAACAAGGGCAAGGGTAGAGTCTTGCACCTGGGAAACAACAACCCCAATGGATCAGTACGGATTGGGGACTGACCTGTTGAAGAGCAGTGAAGGGGAAAAGGACCTGGGGGTCCTGGTGGGTGGGGGTTGACCATGAGCCAGCAATGTGCTCTTGTGGACAAGAAGGCCAATGCCACTCTGGAATGGATTAGAAGAGGTGTGCTTAGTAGGTTGAGAGAGAGGTTCTCCTCCCCCCCTACTCTGCCCTGGTGAGGCTGCATTTGGAATATTGTGTCCAGCTCTGGGCCCTTCAGTTCAAGAAGAACCTCAGGGAACTGCTTGAAAGAATCCAGTGCAGAGCCACGAAAATGATGAAGGCAGTGGTACATCTTCCATATGAGGAGAGACCGAGGGAGCTGAGGGCTCTAGCTTGGAGAAAAGGAGACTGAGAGGTGACCTCATTCATGTTGATAAAGATGTGCAGGGTGAGTGCCCAGAGGCTGGAGCCAGGCTCTGCTGGGTGATGCCCAATGACAGCACAAGGGGCAATGGTGGAAATGGAGGCATAGGAAGTTCCATGGAAACAGGAGGACAATTTTTTTCCCTGTGAGGGTGACAGAAGACTGGAACAGGCTGCCCGGAGGGGGTGTGGAGTGTCCCCTCTCTGGAGATATTCAAAACCCACCTGGATGTATTCCTGTGGGATCTGGTGCAGGTGATCCTGCTCTGGCAGGGAGGGTGGACTGGAGGAGCTTTCAAGGTCCCTTCCAGCCCCTAACATTTTGTGATTCTGTGAAAAGATAGCCCAGGAGGTGGACACTGGAAAAGTGTAATCTTTGTAATTCCATTCCCACAATTCTGCATCTACTCCCCTATATAAATGAGGATAATTGTAGTTTCTGCCCCTTTCTTCTCTTTGATCCCTCCTCAGTGTGGGCTCCCTTATCTCTAGTTTGCAGGGGAGTAGGGTCTTGAGCTGGCAAGCTAATTTTTACCATGTCATTCAGGCCTGAGTAGGGAGGTATGGGTGGGAGGTTGGGCGAGTTTGAGCTCTGAGGCCTGGGGTTTTGGCCTGGTTTGCAGGAATTTTGTGGAAAGCTTTAGGCTTAACCAGGTGGACTATTGATCTGTGCATGGTGTATGTTTTTGTACTGTGCTATATAGCTGTGAATGGTACTTCCATTTAAATTTCATTCCCATTTCTTTCCAATCCTGTGTGCAGCATTTTCTTTTACCCCTTTTGGGAGGGGTAAAGAGTATCTGCCTCGCTCCCTACAAACCCGAGACATCAAGCTTGACGAGTCCTCCACTCTGCACCTTGTATTTGGGTGGTAATAGTTCATAAACAGGTGACTGACCAAGAGAAATAAACAAAATGGCAAAAAATTGTGCCTGGAGAGAGCTTCAGTTCTCTTTGTCTTGAATCTATGAGAACTGAGTGATAAAGACCTGGACAGAATAAAAGATTCAGCATTGCAAGCCACAAAAATGATTGAATGAATGGAACATCTTCCTTAAGCTGGGGCTCTTTAGCTTGGAGAAGAGGAGACTGAGGGGTTACAGAGAGCATTTGTCTTCCAGTCCAAAACTGCAGTTCAAAATCAGACATCAGCTACCACTGCCGCTCTTCTTAACCTTGAACCCCCCTATGCACTGAGGCTCACACCTGCATAGATCTGCTGCTGTCACTCACCTCAGCCAGAGCAGAAAACCACCCTGACTGTCATCAAAAGAAGCAAAAAAACCCCAACCCACCATGGTTTTCATGATTTCCTTCAGGCTGTGGGCTCCAGCTGCACAAAGCTTCCTCTCTGCAACTCCATGTGAAGCTCCAAACAGACAGAAGTGCTTACTCACCACTCAAGTGTTTCTTCTTTCACCCTTGTCCTTACAGCTCTCCTTTTTTGTAGTTTAGTTGGATTGGATGCAACTCTGAGAAGCCCCACTCCTCCCACAAAATTTCTTTTGCATATAGAATCACAAAATCATAGAAGCACAGAACTGTCAGGGTTGGAAGGGACCTCAAGGATCATCCAGTTCCAACTCCCCTGCCATAGGCAGGGACACCTCACACTACAGCAGGTTGCTCACAGCCACATCCAGCCTGGCTGCAAAAACCTCCAGGGATGAGGCTTCCATCACCTCCCTGGGCAACCTGTGCCAGTGTCTCACCACCCCCATGGGGAAGAACTTCTTCCAAACATCCAATCTGAATCTACCCAGTTCTAGTTTTGTTCCATTCCCCCCAGTCCTATCACCCTCTGAAACCCTAAAAAGTCCCTCCCCAGCTTTCTTGTAGCCCCCTTCAGATACTGGAAGGCCACAATGAGGTCTCCTGGGAGCCTTCTCTTCTCCAGACTGAACAGAAAATATCCAGTTGGAAGCGATCTCAAGTATCATGCAGTCCAACCTTCAGCCCAGCATGATTCCCCTGGGGCCAGAGCCTGAACATTACAGTGTTGAAGACTTAACAGTCAAGTCAATTTTGTTTTTAATAATAAATAATACAATAGAATAAACCAGGTTGGAAGAGACCTAAAAGATCATCGTGTCCAACCCATCAACCAATCCAACCCACCTAAACAACTAAACCATGGCACCAAGCACTCCATCAAGTCTCCTCCTGAACACCTCCAATGATGGTGACTCCACCACCTCCCTGGGCAGCCCATTCCAAAGGGCAATCACTCTCTCTGTGTAGAACTTCTTCCTAACATCCAGTCTCAACCTCCCCTGGCGCAGCCTGAGACTGTGTCCTCTTGTTCTGGTACTGGCTGCCTGGGAGAAAAGACCAACCTCTGCCTGTCCACAACCTCCCTTCAGGTAGTTGTAGAGAGCAAGAAGGTCACCCCTCAGTCTCCTCTTCTCCAGGCTAAGCAACCCCAGCTCCCTCAGCCTCTCCTCATAGGGCTTGTCTTCCAAGTCCCTCACCAGCTTTGTTGCCCTTCTCTGGACACTCTCCAGCAAGTCAACATCCTTCCTAAACTGAGGGGCCCAGAACTGGACACAGGACTCAAGGTGTGGCCTAACCAGTGCAGTGTCCAGGGGCACAATGACCTCCCTGCTCCTGCTGGCCACACTGTTCCTGATGCAGGCCAGGATGCCATTGGCCCTCTTGGCCGCCTGGGCACACTGCAGGCTCATGTTTAGCCTCCCATCAACCAGTACCCCCAAATTGTTTTAATTCTTAGACCCCTGTGATGAGTGCAATCTCCTGCCTCCTAATATGAACTTTCTTCTTAATATGACCTTTCATCTCTGGTCATTTTAAGCCTCCTTTTTCAGTGACACCCTTTGGAGTGATCACATTTTAGAAAGAGAGGCATTTGAAGTATTTTGTGGATAATTCCTCTTTTGTTCTTCTTCTGCTTACCTCCTTCCAGCTCCACGTTTCATCCTGAGCAAAAAGAAACAATAAATAGAAGGACAAAGATGGAGTCCATTCTTAATTTAATTTAGGTAATAAATCATTTTATCTCAGTTAAACAGTGAGAAGGTGGAGGGGGAGAAAGGCAGCACAGTCCCACTTCAATAAATAATAGCATCATGCAAGGGCACAGAAACAAGGTGCACAGCAGAGTCTTGTTCCCATGGCTTTTGTGTGGCTGGTAGCCTCCTATTTCAGTGTTTGTACACAGAGGAGTGATTGCCCTGGTAGCATCTGCGCTGAGTGTGGCAGATTGCTGTGGTTTAACTCCAGCTGGCAACTAAGCCCCACTCAGACACTTGCTCACTCTTCCATGTGGGGGCAGGGGAGAGAATTGGAAGGGTGAAAGTGAGAAAACTCGTGAGTTGAGATAAAAGCAGTTTGAGATAAAGTAAAATCTGCACATGCAAGCAAAGCAAAACAAGAGAATTAAATCTATCCCAGCCAAACCCAGCACAAACATGTCAACACAGGCTGGGGGAGGAGGTGTTAGAAAGCAGCCCTGAGGTAAAGGACTTGGGGGTGCTGATGGATGAGAAGCTGGACAGGAGCAGGCAGTGTGAGCTTGCAGCACAGAAGGCAAATCACAGCCTGGGCTGCATCCAAAGCAGCATTGCCAGCAGAGCCAGAGAGGTGATTCTGCCACTTTGCTCTGCTGAGACCTCACCTGGAGTGCTGTGTACAGCTCTGGAGCCCTCACTATAGGAAGGACATGGACCTGATGGAGAGGGTCCAGAGGAAGGACACAAAAAAATGATCAGGGGGTTGGAGCAGCTCTGCTATGAGGACAGACTGAGGGAGCTGGGGGTGTTCAGCCTGGAGAAGAGAAGGTGCCAGGGACACCTAATAGTACCTGAAGGGGGCTACAGGAAGGATGGAGAGAGACTGCAAAGGCCTGCAGGGACAGGACAAGGGGCAATGGCTTCAAACTAGAGAAGACCAGATTTAGATTCCTCACCTCCAGCCTAAATTTCCCCTGGCACAGCCTGAGACTGTGTCCTCTTGTTCTGGTGCTGGTTGCCTGGGAGAAGAGACCAACCCCCACCTGACTACAACCTCCCTTCAGGGAGTTGTAGAGATCAATAAGGTCTCCCCTGAGTCTCCTCTTCTCCAGGCTAAACAACCCCAGCTCCCTCAGCCTCTCCTCACAGGGGCTGTGCTCCAGACCTCCCCCCAACCTCATTGCCCTTCTCTGGACATGTTCAAGTGTCTCAATGTCCTTCTCAAGGCCAGAACTGGCCACAGTACTCAAGGTGTGGCCTAACCAGTTCGAAGCTTGCTCTGAGGACATCTGTGGCGACAGGTTGGACTTGATGATCTTCGAGGTCTCTTCCAACCTTAGTGATACTGTGGTCTTTGAGGTCTCTTCCAACCTTGGTGATTCTGTGAAATCACTGGAGTTCTGTGAAATCTACCCACATGGCTCTGCTTATCCTTCAGGCACTGCTGTATGCTGAAACAACAGTCAGTTCAAATAAGTATTAGATAGAATAGAATAGCATAGAATAGAATAGCATAGTATAACATGGAATGGAATGGAGTGGAATGGAATGGAATGGAATGGAATGGAATGAACCAGGTTGGAAAAGCCCTTTGAGATCATTGAGTCCAACCTATCCTCCACCACCATCTAATCAGCTAAACCATGGCACCAGTGCCTCATCCAGTCTCTTCCTAAACACCTCCATTGATGGTGACTCCACTCTGTTTCCCTTTTTGCTTTCTTTCCAGGGAACAAAAATATCTAAAATTACTTTAAATGGAAATACACATATTTGCTTTCCAGTCTGCAGGGGGAAATTTTCTCGAAGAGAGCTTGCCATTACAAATGAATTGATTTGTTTTGGGGTGCAGGAAGTGTCTGAACCATGGTTGATTTTCCATGCAATGAAGACTCATTAAAATGTCTAGGCAGATTAAACTTGAAAAGCAGGACTCCAGAGCATTCTGGAAAAGTACTTAATTTATGTCATTGCTCTTCTGCTTCCCAGAGAAGTAGATGAGCTGCCATGCTCCTACTCCAGCTAGCAACTAAGCCCCACTCAGACACTTGCTCACTCTTCCCCATGGGACAGGGGAGAGAATTGGAAGGGTAAAAGTGAGAAAACTCCTGGGTTGAGATAGACAGTTTAAGGTAAACCAAAATCTGCACATGCAAGCAAAGAAAAACAAGGAATTCATTCACCACTCTCCATCAGCAGGCAGGGTTCAACATTCTGGGCAGGGACTGGCCTGAGAATTTGTAAGGGTTGGAAGGGACCTCAAGGATCATCTAGTTCCAACTCCCCTGCTATGGGGCAGGGACACCTCGCACTACATCAGGTTGCTCACAGCCACATCCAGCCTGGCTGCAAAAACCTCCAGGGATGAGGCTTCCACCACCTCCCTGGGCAACCTGTGCCAGTGTCTCACCACCCTAATGGGGGAAGAACTTTTTCTCACATCCAATCTGAATCTACCCAGTTCTAGTTTTGTTCCATTCCTCCCAGTGCTATCACTCCCTGACACCCTGAAAAGTCCCTCCCCAGCTTTCTTGGAGCCCCCTTCAGATACTGGAAGGCCATGAGAAGGCTCTAAGGAGACCTTATTTTCTCCAGACTGAACAGCCCCAACTCTCTCAGTCTGTCTTCATAGCAGAGGAGCTCCAGCCCTCTGATCATCCTCATGGCCCTTCTCTGGACACCTTCCAGCACCTCCAGATCCTTCCTGTAATAGGGATTCCCGAACTGGACACAGTGCTCCAGGTGGGGTCTCAGCAGAGTGGAGTAGAGGAGGAGAATCAGCTCCCTCAACCTGCTGGCCACACTTCTCTTGATGCAGCCCAGACTCTGGTTGGCTTTCTGGGCTGCAGGTGCACATTGAGAGCTCCTGTTGAGCTTCTCATCCACCAGCACCCCCAAGTCCTTTTCTTCAGGGCTGCTCTCAAGCCAGTCCCTGTTCAGCCTATATTGGTGTTTGGGATTGCCCCAGCCCAGCTGCAGGACCTTGCACTTGGTCTTGTTGAACCTCATGAGGTTGTCATGGGCTCTCCTCTCCAGCCTGTCAAGGTCCTTCTGGATAGATCCCTTCCCTCCAGTGTGTCTGCTGCACCACACAGCTTGGTGTCATCAGCAACCTTGCTGAGGGTGCACTCAATGCCACTGTCCATGGCACCAGCAAAGATGTTAAACAAGACTGGTCCCAGGACTGACCCCCGAAGGACTTCACCTGTCCCTGGCCTCCACTTGGACATTTTCTCAACAAAAGGCTTTTGCCTGCCATACCAGATGTGGGAGGTGCACAGCACCTATCTCAGACAACTGGGGGACACTTGTGCCATTTGCCTATCTGTGCTGCAATCTTACTGCTCGTTTGTCACAATTCATTAAAACTGAACATGTTCTAACAAAAACCACACACCAGGCAGCAACAGCTCATAACAGTGCACCAACATGGAACATGGGGCCTGATTTGCTCAGCTATTGGACAGTTATTAATGCCCTCTTATATTCATATAGTGTTTAATACAAGCCCACTATGATCCTCGAGTCAGGCATGATTGATCATTATGAATTATGTATTAATAATGATTAATTGCAATGATTAACTGCTGCTACTGGAATCAGTGACAACTCTGGCTGTCATTGTTATGTTAATTTGCAACACTGTAAAAATGATGGTGAGCTAAATTGACTTCATTTACTTTAACATAACCTATACTCTCTTTTTAATTAATGTAAAGTCTGCCCAAACAGTTCTATAAATACCTTGCTGGAAATCATTTCAACCTCCATTCTCCTCATTCCTGTATTAGTAGAGCTGGTTTCAATCAAGGTCAAAACACAGGTTTTTCTGAAACAATGTAGACATGGCAGTATATTGACTTTGTTTTCTAGTATCTAGGAGTTGGAAAGGGAACCCAGCTCAGTCCAAAATCCCTGAGCAGACCCAGCACCAGAGATTACTTCTATTACCTGCCTGGATGAGAACTACTCATGTGTTCAACCCAGAGGGAATGCAATCATGCCTTTGAAAGTCAGATGCTGTAGTAAACAAACCCATAGCCAACACCTTGAAGTTCTCACTCTGGTAGAAGGTAGCCATTTGGGCAAATAAAAGCTGTGCACCTGTGCTGTGTTTGCTGAAGGTTCAGAAGCAGGGGGGGCATTGAGGAAAGAGGACATGCACATAGGAGTAGAGTGCTCAGGAATAAGGAAAGCTGGTGGTGGGAGGTTTAAGTGTGGTGATCCTGAGCAATGCCATAGGAGTAGAGTGCTCAGGAATAAGGAAAGCTGGTGGTGGGAGGTTTAAGTGTGGTGATCCTGAGCAATGCCATAGGAGTAGAGTGCTCAGGAATAAGGAAAGCTGGTGGTGGGAGGTTTAAGTATGATGATCCTCAGCAATGCCATAGGGGTAGAGTTCTCAGGAATAAGGAAAGCAGGTGGTGGGAGGTTTAAGTGTGGTGATCCTCAGCAATGCCATAGGAGTAGAGTGCTCAGGAATAAGGAAAGTGGGTGGTGGGAGGTTTAAGTGTGGTGATCCTCAGCAATGCCATAGGAGTAGAGTGCTCAGGAATAAGGAAAGTGGGTGGTGGGAGGTTTAAGTGTGGTGATCCTCAGCAATGCCATAGGAGTAGAGTGCTCAGGAATAAGGAAAGTGGGTGGTGGGAGGTTTAAGTGTGGTGATCCTCAGCAATGCCATAGAGTAGAGTGCTCAGGAATAAGGAAAGTGGGTGGTGGGAGGTTTAAGTGTGGTGATCCTCAGCAATGCCATAGGGGTAGAGTTCTCAGGAATAAGGAAAGCAGGTGGTGGGAGGTTTAAGTGTGGTGATCCTCAGCAATGCCATAGGAGTAGAGTGCTCAGGAATAAGGAAAGCTGGTGGTGGGAGGTTTAAGTATGATGATCCTCAGCAATGCCATAGGGGTAGAGTTCTCAGGAATAAGGAAAGCAGGTGGTGGGAGGTTTAAGTGTGGTGATCCTCAGCAATGCCATAGGAGTAGAGTGCTCAGGAATAAGGAAAGCTGGTGGTGGGAGGTTTAAGTGTGGTGATCCTCAGCAATGCCACCACACATGGGACAAATGATACGGAAAGATGACTTTGGGGATCAGACCACTGTTGCCAGTATTTAGCAGTTAGTTCATGCACCACAGCAGGGATCAGTAATGTCTGAGCAGTGGCTATCATCACATCAAGCATTTGATGTCTTCGGTGAGGCTAAGTGCCCCGAAACTACTTTGACATACACTGAGCAATTGCAGTGACAAGGATAACAGGATGGAGAAAAGGGGGTCGTGAAGTGAAGAGCTCATCAAGACTGGTGTGAATAACAGAAAACATGACATTTTGCTGGGAAGTCTTGCATGAGTGCCTTACTTATGTCAGTTAGGGCTTGTACAGCTCACACAGCTCAGAACAAAACAGGGCTGCTTGAAAGGGACAAAGTATTTAGAATGTTCAACCTGCTGCAGCACTCCTGTGTGTTGGCTTTCAGCCAAGTCCTGTTCTGCCTTAGAATCATAGAGTCAGAACTGTCAGGGTTGGAAGAGACCTCAAGGATCATCCAGTTCCAATCCCCCTGCCATGGGCAGGGACACCTCACACTACAGCAGGTTGCTCACAGCCACATCCACATCCAGCCTGGCTGCAAACACCTCCTGGCTACCACCACCTCCCTGGGCAACTTGTTCCAGCATCTCACCACGCTCATGTGGGAAGAACTTCTTCCTAGCTCAAAAGATAATACAATACAATAAATCCAGGTTGGAAGAGACCTTCAAGATCATCGTGTCCAACCTATCAGCCAATCCAATCCACCTAAACAACTAGATCATGGCACCAAGTACCCCATCAAGTCTCCTCCTGAACACCTCCAATGATGGTGACTCCACCACCTCCCTGGGCAGCCCATTCCAATGGGCAATCACTCTCTCTGTAAAGAACTTCCTCCTAACATCCAGTCTCAACCTCCCCTGGCGCAGCCTGAGACTGTGTCCTCTTGTTCTGGCGCTGCCTGCCTGGGAGAAGAGACCAACCTCTGCCTGTCTACAATCTCCCCTCAGGTAGTTGTAGAGAGCAAGAAGGTCACCCCTGAGTCTCCTCCTCTCCAGGCTAAGCAACCCCAGCTCCCTCAGCCTCTCCTCATAGGGCTTGTGTTCCAAACCCCTCACCAACCTTGTTGCCCTTCTCTGGACACGTTCCAGCAAGTCAACCTCCTTCCTAAACTGAGGGGCCCAGACCTGGACACAGTACTCAAGGTGTGGCCTAACCAGTGCTGTATACAAGGGCAGAATGACCTCCCTGCTCCTGCTGGCCACACTCTTCCTGATGCAGGCCAGGATGCCATTGGCCCTCTTGGCTGCCTGGGCACACTGCAGGCTCATGTTCAGCCTCCCATCAACCAGCACCCCCAGGTCCCTCCCTGCCTGGCTGCTCTCCAGCCACTCTGACCCCAGCCTGTAGCACTGCCTGGGGTTGCTGTGGCCACTGTGCAGATGCATTATCTGATCAGGGAAAAAATAATGTATGTTTATTAAAGATTTATTGATCTACAGTCTACATAGAAATAGATAAATCTTTTCCAATCTTATCAATAGATAAATCTTTCAACATTAAAAGGTAGGTTAGTGAGTCTCTGAGCCAACAAAACATTTTCTAACCATTTTCTCTTGGGTAGATTTACCAGCACGGAAAGAACCTTCCTCCCTTTCTTGCTGGGTTTCCTTTGGAGAGTACCAACAATGAATGAAAAGGAACAAAAATGCAACACCTTTTTTCCTGTTGTCTTCCTCAGTCTGTTGTTTGGTTTTTTTTTGTCCACAGAATCCCCAGGAACAGCACAAACAACACACAGGGGAGACCACAATCCTCTCACAGCAGTGGAGAATTGTCAGGGGAAACCCAGCCAGTGGCCAAACATGCCACAGTGTTAGCTGCAAAGCTGCCTGAGCTCTGTGTTTTTGCTTGTAGCCTTTGAAACACACACAGGAAGAAGTATTGCAGTATGCAGGCAGATGCCTGTGGTGGTTTTAGGCCATGCCTTTAACATTTTTCACAGATCTTGCACAGAAAGTAGTAAAAATGTAAATAAATCACTAGTGGGTGTAAAAAGGAAAATAAAGATCATTCTAAACAATCCCATTGGAAGAGATAAGGACCTAAAACTAATTGTCCAAAACCAATTGTTTCCTCTTCTTGCCTTTTCACTCTGGGAGAGATACTAACTTGCTTCTGCTTCACCTTGGCTGCATTGTTTTGGTTAAGTCTAACATTCCTCTGCTCCTTTCTCTTGTCCCTTTGTACAGGGGGCTAAGGGGGAGGCAAGGAGGGAGAGGCTAGTAGCCTCCCCTGGTCTTTGACCAGGGGGAGATCTTGTGGTGTTTATTAATTGTAAATGCCTGTAAATACTGTAACTCCTGTGTATTTTGTACATATTCATTGCACTCCATTGTAGACTGCAGTTTTGCCTGTAAACACAGCTTTCCTTTGCTTCCAACTGTGCTGGTCTGGCAAAATTAATGTTTGGCGGGGGGGGGGAGGGAATTTTCAACCCACCACAATGCCTATTTTAATCTCTGAACAACAGCTTTTTGCTGGAGGCACACTCAGGTTGCTGGTTCACAACGGATGTGCCTCACGACCAGGAGAGGATGCAGCATTTGCTAAGCATGAGTGGAAAGCATGGTCTGTAAGATCCCATCTTCATTAACCACACTGCAAAAGGAATGTTATTCCAAGTGTTGTGAGTACAGAAGATGTGTGGTTCACTAGCCAGGATACCAGCCTTAAGCATGTGTCATCTCGTTCCTGTCAGCCTTCACCTGTGGCATGGGCGGCATGGAGTTTATCTGCCAGCTGGGTGTTTCCTGGGAGCAGGAAGAGAGGAACATTGACAAAAGCATCACCCTTGCTCTCCTCCAAACCATCTGCCTCTTCTGGTCCCATGCACATTCACAGTGGCAGCAGTAGACATGACCCAGGCTGAAGTGACAGATTGCATCTTCCTGCTTGTGACAGCCAAGCCAGCACTCCAATATCCCAGGGCCACTGCAGCCATGTGGCCAGCTCCATCTCATGGGAGAAGGAGTTGCTCCCACCCTGCACCCAGGGTCTCTGCTCAACCTGAACCATAGCCTCACCCCAAATCCTTTCCCATCCTAACCTGGGAGATGAGGTAAAACTATTTCCCTGCCTTGCAGGACAGGGAGAGAAAAATATTACTCAGACAGAAGGGCAGTGCAAGTGTTCAGTTCCTACTGCCTCTGGCTGCTTCTGGTCAGCCTTTTCATAGTACACTGAGCTAGTTTGCCTTTTGTGTTTTTTTTTTTTCCCCTATGTCCCCAGGTCATATTGCTTTGGTGGAAATGAGACCTGAGGGCCTTCAAAGACCTGGCAAAAAAGCACAAAGTGGAGCGACACTATTTTGGAGGTGCAGAATAAAACTAACTAAACAAAGAAATTAGGGAAATGGAATGGGAAAAGGAAAAGAGAGAGAGAAGAGAAGAGAAGAGAAGAGAAGAGAAGAGAAGAGAAGAGAAGAGAAGAGAAGAGAAGAGAAGAGAAGAGAAGAAGAGAAGAGAAGAGAAGAGAAGAGAAGAATTAACCAGGTTGGAAGAGACCTTTGAGATCATCGAGTCCAACCTATCATCCAACACTATTTAGTCAACTAAACCATGGCACCAAGCAGCCCATCAAGTCTCTGGCTAAACACCTCCAGTGATGGTGACTCCACCACCTCCATAGTATAGTATCATAGTATCAGTCAGGGTTGGAAGGGACCACAAGGATCATCTAGTTCCAACCCCCCTGCCATGGGCAGGGACACCCTGCACTAGATCAGGCTGGCCAGAGCCTCATCCAGCCTGGGCTTACCTCCAGGGATGGGGCCTCAACCACCTCCCTGGACAACCCATTCAAGGGCTTCACCACGCTTGTGGTGAAGAACCTCCTCCTCACCTCCAGCCTGAATCTCCCTATCTCCAGCTTCATTCCATTCCCCCTAGTCCTATCACTACCTGATAGCCTGAGAAGTCCCTCCCCAGCCTTCCTGTAGAGGAAGGGGGAGAAAGAGAGGGGGAAAGAGGAGAGGGGAAAGAGGAGAGGGGGGAAAGAGGAGAGGGGGAAAGAGGAGAGGGGGGAAAGAGGAGAGGGGGGAAAGAGGAGAGGGGGGAAAGAGGAGAGGGGGGAAAGAGGAGAGGGGGGAAAGAGGAGAGGGGGGAAAGAGGAGAGGGGGGAAAGAGGAGAGGGGGAAAGAG
>JAAWVA010000893.1:0-16361 GCA_015227895.2 Colaptes auratus | reverse complement strand
ATACAATAATACAATAATACATACAACATGTTGGAAGAGACCTTCAAGATCATCACGTCCAACCCATCAACCAATCCAACCCACCTAAATACATACAGTACAATACAGTACAATACAACCCACCTAAACAACTAAAAAACTAAACCCTGGCACCAAGCACCCCATCAAGCCTCTTCCTGAACCCTCCAATGAAGGTGACTCCACCACTCCACAGGCAGCTGATTCCAGGGGCAATCACTCTCTCTGTATAGAACTTCTTCCTAACATCCAGTCTAAACCTGCCCTGGCGCAGCCTGAGACTGTGTCCT
The DNA here is from genome assembly GCA_015227895.2 of Colaptes auratus. Classification (NCBI taxonomy): domain Eukaryota; kingdom Metazoa; phylum Chordata; class Aves; order Piciformes; family Picidae; genus Colaptes; species Colaptes auratus. The sequence continues at coordinate 16,053 of JAAWVA010000893.1, read as the reverse complement.
CTTGTTCTGGTACTGGCTGCCTGGGAGAAGAGACCAACCCTGCCTGGCTACAACCTCCCTTCAGGTAGTTGTAGAGAGCAATAAGGTCACCCCTGAGTCTCCTCTTCTCCAGGCTAAGCCCCCAGCTCCCTCAGCCTCTCCTCATAGGGCTTGTGTTCCAAACCCCTCACCACTTTGTTGCCCTTCTCTGGACACCTTCCAGCAGTCCACCTCCTTCCTAAACTGAGGGGCCCAGAACTGGACACAGTACTCAAGGTGCGCCTAACCAGTGCAGTGCCAGGGGCAGAATGACCTCCCTGCTCCTGTGGCCACACACTGTTTCTGATGCAGGCTAGGATGCCATTGGCCCTTTTTGGCTGCCTGGGCACACTGCAGGCTCATGTTCACCTACAATCAACAGCACCCCCAGGTCCCTCTCTGCCTGGCTGCTCTCCAGCCACTCTGACCCCAGCCTATAGCACTGCCTGGGGTTGCTGTGGCCAATGTGCAGAACCTGGCACTTGGATGTGTTCAATCTCCTGCCCTTGGACTCTGCCCATCTGTCCAGCCTGTCCGGTCCCTCTGCAGAGCCTCTCTGCCCTCCAGCAGATCAACTCCTGCCCCCAGCTTGGTGTCGTCCGCAATTTACTGCATGATGGACTCAATGCCCTCATCCAGATCATCATAAAGATGTTGAAGAGCATGGGGCCCAGCACTGATCCTTGGGCTCACCACTAGTGCCTGGCTGCCAGCTGGCTGTGGCACCATTCACCACCACTCTCTGGGCTCAGCCCTCCAGCCAGTTCCTAACCCAACGCAGTGTGCTCCCATCCAAGCCATGGGCTGCCAGCTTGGCCAGGAGTTTGCTGTGGGGGACGGTGTCAAAGGCCTTGCTGAGGTCCAGGTAGACCACATCCACAGCCTCCCCACATCAACCAGGCAGTCACCTGGGCATAGAAGAGATCAGGTTTGTCAAGCAGGACCTGCCCTTCCTAAAGCCATGCTGGCTAGGCCTGATCCCTGCCATCCTGTAAGTGCTGCAGATCGCACGCCACTCATGACTGTTCCATCCCCTTGCCTGGCACTGAGTGTCAGGCTGACAGGCCTATCATTCCCTGGCTCATCCAACCGGCCCTGCTTGTGGATGGGCACCACGTTGGCCTTCCAGTCTCCTGGGACCCTCTGCAGTGAGCCAGGACTGCTGAAAATGATGGAGAGCGGCTTGGCAGCTCATCTGCCAGCTCTCTCAGCACCCTAGGATGGATCCCATCTTGTCCATGCCTTGTGGGGTCCAAGCGGCTCAGAAGATCTCTAACTACCTCCTGGAGCAGCGGAAACCATGCAGCTCCCTGGCTCCTTCTGCCAGCTCTGCAGGCCAGCTGTCTGGAAGATGTTCTCCATGCTAGGATAGATTGAAGCAAGAAGGTGTTAAGTACCTCTGCCTTTCCTCATCCTTTGTTACAACGTTCCCCTCCTGCCCACCAGAGTGGAGGTTGTCCTTGCCCATCCTCTGCTATTGATGTATTTATAGAAGGACTTTTTGTTGTCCTTCACAGCAGAGGCCAGTCTAAGTTCTAAATGGGCTTTTGCCTCCCTAATTTTCTTTCTGCATGTCCTAGCAACATCCCTAAACATCCAATCTCAATCTACCCATTTATAGTTTTGCTCCATTCCCTCCAGTCCTATCCCTCCCTGACACCCTCAAAAGTCCCCCCCCCAGCTTTCCTGTAGCCCCCTTCAGATCCTGGAAGGCCACAAGAAGGCCTCCTCAGAGCCTTCTCTTCTCCAGACTGAACAACCCCAACTCTCTCTATCTCTCTCCATAGCAGAGGAGCTCCAGCTCTCTGCTCACCCTTGTGGCCCTTCTCTGGACATATCTTTTTCATCATATCATAGTATGAGTCAGGGTTGGAAGGGACCACAGGGATCATCTAGTTCCAACCCCCTGCCATGGGACACTCCACACTACATCAGCCTGGCCAGAGCCTCATCCAGCCTGGCCTTAAACACTTCCAGGGATGGGGCCCCAACCACCTCCCTGGACAACCCATTCCAGGGCTTCACCACTCTCATGGGGAAGAACTTCCTCCTCACCTCCAGCCTGAATCTCCCCACCTCCAGCTTCATTCCAATAGTATTATCTCCCTTGTGCCTTTTGAGCTGCCTTTTCATTGCTTTCCTGATACTGCCAAGGAGCTACAGGACAGTGGGGTTTGCTCCTTTCTTTTTTAAGTAGGCTACCTGCAAATGCCTGCAAGGGTTGACCATCTTACAGGCTGGAGAGGACCAAACGTATGAGAGACTCCACACTTCTCATTTTGCCCATTCTCTGTCCTTTTATGTGGGAAACACAGAGCCCCTTCAGCAGCAGCCTGTTCTCAGCACCAGGTCTAATTAAAACTGTCAACACAGTTGGAATGTTTTGGGTTTCTATTTTTGATCTGCCCAGCTTCACACAACAGATCTCCAGTTCCAAAATCCAGCCTTTTTCAATGTTTTGGTGGTTTTTCTGCTCTTTTCCATGGAGTAAAATTCTTCTCCATAAAGAGGACCAGGAAAAAAAAACAAACAAACTTTCTAGTATTTCACAATGTAAGGGAAACTTGCTCCTGTTCAACCTGGTGAGGTTCACCTGGGCACCACCTCTCCAGCTCACCCAGCTCCCTCTGGATGCCATCCTCTCCCTCTGGTTCATTGACAGCACCACTCAGCTTGGTGTCATCTGCACACTTGCTGATGGTGCCTGGATCCTGCTATGTCATTGATTGTTTAGCCTGGAGAAGAGGAGGTTCAGGAGAGACCTCATTGCTCTCTACAACTCCCTGAAGGGAGGCTGTAGCCAGGAGGGGGTTGGTCTCTTCTCCCAGGCACCCAGCACCAGAACAAGAGGACACAGTTTCAAGCTGGTCCAGGGGAAGTGTAGGCTTGAGGTGAGGAGAAAGTTGTTCACCAAGAGAGTCATTCACCATTGGAATGTGCTGCCCAGGGAGGTGGTGAGTCACCATCCCTGAGGGTTCAAGAGGGACTGGATGTGGCACTTGGTGCCATGGTCTAGTCATGAGGTCTGTGGTGACAGGTTGGACTCGATGATCTTTGAGGTCTCTTCCAACCTTGGTGATACTGTGATAAAAATATTGAAGAGCACAGGTCCCATACAGAGCCCTGAGGGACACCACTGTCACTGCTCTCCATCTGGACTTCCAGCCGCTGAGCACTACCCTCTGGATGTTGTAGCAAACGAATTCCTAGCTCTGAGAATATCCTGTCAATGTCTGAGAGCTGATGCTTCTTGCTTGTTCATGACAGTCCTGTTTGAAGGGAGTATTAGTGCAAAGCTGGGTGGTTTTCCAAGGAGGAGAGGTTTTATAGTCATATAAATAAAATGAAGCTTGCACCAGAAAAATTGTATTCCATTCAGCAGACAGATTTGTCTCTCCCATGACTTCAGTCAGTCCTTGCTGAAGAATTTGTTAGGAAGATTTCTTTTCCTGTGCACAGGAATGTGTGGCCGTGCGTCCTGCAGACTGACATAGCCCTTCAAGAGTGGTGTAGCATGCTGACAGTCAGAGATGGTTTGAAGTGAAGGTCAAGCTTTTTGTATCCATGTGCAGTGACAAAATGCTCCTAGGCTGCAGTGATCCATGATCCTCAGGGAATCTCACTGATATCACAGAATCACAGAACACATCTGGTTGGAAGAGACCTCCAAGCTCCTCCAGTCCAACCTCCCACCCAGCACTGAAGGATCAACACTAAACCATGGCCCTAAGCACCAGCTCCACACACTGATTCAACACCTCCAGGGATGGGGACTCCAGCACTGCCCTGGGCAGAACATTCCAATGGCTGAGAGCCCTCTCTGGGAAGAAATATTTCCTAGATCCAGCTTGAACCTCCCCTGCTGCTGCTTGGAACCATTTCCTCTGCTCCCGGTGCTTGCCACCAGGGAGCAGAGGCTGCCCCCTCCTTGCCCCAGCCTCCCTTCAGGGAGCTGTAGAAAGCAACCTCCTCTCTCAGCCTCCTCTTCTCCAGAATTAACAACCTCAGCTCCTTCAGAGGCTCCTTGTAGGCCATATGCTCCATCACTAGTAAATAGTTCAAATCTGACTTACTGGTTGAGTTCCTTCAAGAATAATTCATTACTTTGATTCTTAAAGAGCTTAAGGGCCAAGAAAGAAACAAAGTGTGGTTCAGGAGATCATATAGCCATCAGCTGACTCTAGTCACAAATCAAACTACACTATCATGGGGAAAAGGTTCAGGTAAGCATACCAGGAAGCCTGAGACTGACTTGTTTCTTGCAGTAACTGATTCTCACAAGGTTCTCTGCATTCAGCTCACCTTCATTTAAATAGCTCTATGAAGTTTTTACTGTTTCCACATCACTGCTTGAAGGTCAATTAAAAAGATCAGATCAAAGATGACTTTTACTTACCTTGATCTTCAGGCAAATTATGTAAATCTGACATTCAGATGTGCCTTCTCACAGGATATCCAAATATCTACCTCTATTTCTTAATAGTCTTTGTGTTGGATGCTTTTCCTATTACTTCAGAGACCACAGCTGCAATCCCATGTCCAGATCTGGGCTCCCCAGTTCCAGAGAGACAGAGACCTGCTGGAGAGAGTCCAAGGCAGAGCCAGGAGGATGCTTAGGGGACTTGAGCATCTCCCCTGGGAAGAGAGACTGAGAGCCCTGGGGCTGTTGAGTCTGGAGAACAGAAGGCTGAGAGGGGATCTGATCAGTGTCAACTTTATTGCTCTCTACAACTACCTGAAAGGAGGTTGTAGCCAGAAGGGGGTTGGTCTCTTCTCCCAGGCAACCAGCACCAGAACAAGAGGACACAGTCTCAAGCTGTGCCAGGGGAGGTTTAGGCTGGAGGTTAGGAAGAAGTTCTACACAGAGAGAGTGATTGCCCATTGGAATGGGCTGCCCAGGAGGTGGTGGAATCACTATCCCTGGAGGTGTTCAGGAGGAGACTTGCTGGGGTGCTTGGTGCCATGGTTTAGTTGATTAGGTGGTGTTGGTTGATAGGTTGGACACAATGATCTTGAAGGTCTCTTCCAACCTATTCTATTCTATTCTATTCTATTCTATTCTATTCTATTCTATTCTATTCTATTCTATTCTATTCTATTCCATTCCATTCCATTCTATTCTACTCTAGTCTTTTCTATTGTATCAAGAGCTGAGGGCTGGGGGTCAAGTGGAGGGGGCCAAGCTCTTTTGGGTGGTGCACAGCAATAAGCCAAGGAACAATGGAGACAAACTTGAACAGAGAAGGTTTCAGCTCAAGATGGGGAGAAACTTCTTTAGAGTGAGGGTGGCAGAGCCCTGGAGCAGGCTGCCCAGAGAGGTTGTGGAGTCTCCTTCTCTGGAGCCTTTCCAACCCCCCTGGATGCATTCCTGTGCAGACTGCCCTGGTGATGCTGCTCTGGCAGGGGGCTTGAACTGGATGGTCTCCGGAGGTCCCTTCCAACCACTAATTGTCTGTGACTCTGGGGTTCAGTGTCAGATTTCTTCCATGCAGTGGTCAGTCTGACAGCAAAGCTGAAAATGAGAGGCATGTTTGGAGGCAAAGTGTTCTTTCTGCAGCAGCAATGGAAGGGCTCCGTTGTAAGGACTATGCCACATGTGCAGAAAGAACATAAAATAGCTGCAGGCTGTTTATTATGGATCAGATTTTAGGAAGGAAAAAACCAGAATCTTGTTTCAGAAGACCAAGAGCAAAGTGTTGAGATTGAAAATCACTGAAATGAAAAATGGACATGTGTAGACAGAACAGGCTGAGCCACGAAGAAGGAAGCAACTGGCACCTTGCTCACTCTTGCAAATCTACTAGAATTAAACGAGCTTGGTCCTATTAGAGGCAGAAAAACTTTGATGTTCACACCATTTGGAGCAAAATTTAACTTGTGTATAGTTTCCCTGGACCTGTACTCAAGGTTTCACTTTGCCCCGTGGTCAGTACTTAAAGGACTGTGGTACAGCCATACACAGCAGGAAATGAGCACATTCAGAGATTTAGTACAGGACTTGGCAGTCCTTTTCCAGCAGGTGCTTCCAGTGGCAAAGCAATGGAAACCCTGCTTTGGCTGTTACTGCCTCTGGACTTCAGCAAGGCCTTTGACACCGTCCCCCACAGTAAACTGCTGGCTAAACTGTCAGCTCGTGGTTTGGACCGCAACACTCTGTGCTGGGTTAGGAACTGGCTGGAGGGCCGAGCCCAGAGAGTGGTGGTGAATGGTGCCGCGTCCGGCTGGCGGCCAGGCACCAGCGGCGTCCCCCAGGGATCGGTGCTGGGCCCCATCCTCTTTAACATCTTCATTGATGATATGGATGAGGGGGTTGAGTCGGTCATCAGCAAGTTTGCAGATGACACCAAGTTGGGAACAGATGTTAGTCAGTTAGAGGGTAGAAAGGCTCTGCAGAGGGACCTCGACCGACTGGACAGATGGGCAGAGTCCAATGGGATGGCATTTAATAAGTCCAAGTGCCGGGTGCTGCACTTGGCCACGGCAACCCCATGCAGAGCTACAGGCTGGGGTCAGAGTGGCTGGAGAGCTGCCAAACAGAGAGGGACCTGGGGGTGCTGATTGACACCCACCTAAACATGAGCCAACAGTGTGCCCAGGTGGCCAAGAAGGCCAATGGCATCCTGGCCTGTATTGGGAATAGTGTGGCCAGCAGGAGCAGGGAGGTCATTCTGCCCCTGTACTCTGCATTGGTTAGGCCTTGAGTACTGTGTCCAGTTCTGGGCCCCTCAGTTTAAGAGGACATCGAGACACTTGAACGTGTCCAGAAAAAGGGCAACAAGGCTGGTGAGAGCCTTGAGCACAAGCCCTATGAGGAGAGGCTGAGGGAGCTGGGATTGTTTAGCCTGGAGAAGAGAAGGATCAGAGGTGACCTCATTGCCCTCTACAACTACCTGAAAGGTGGTTGTAGACAGGAGGGGGTTGGTCTCTTCTCCCAGGCAACCAGCACCAGAACACGGGACACAGTCTCAAGCTGTGCCCAGGGGAGGTTTAGACTCGAGGTGAGGAGGAAGTTCTTCACTGAGCGAGTCATTCGTCATTGGAATGGGCTGCCCAGGGAGGTGGTGGAGTCGCCGTCCCTGGAGGTGTTCAAGGGGAGATTGGACGTGGCGCTTGGTGCCATGGTCTAGTTGTGAGGTCTGTTGGGACAGGTTGGACTTGATGATCCTTGGGGTCTCTTCCAACCTTGGTTATACTGTGATACTGTGATACTGTGAGTCCTAACTGCTCTCTTTGATATGAACTGCACAGTTAGAATCAGAGAATCACAGAACTGTCAGGGCTGGAAGGGACCTCAAGGATCAGCCAGTTCCAACCTTCCTGCCATGGGCAGGGACACCTCACACTACAGCAGGTTGCTCACAGCCACAGCCAGCCTGGCCTGAAAAACTTCCAGGCATGAGGCTGCCACCACCTCCCTGGGCAAGCTGTGCCAGGCTCTCACCACCCTCCTGGGGAACAACTTCTTCCTAACATCCAATCTCAATCTCCCCACTTCTAGTTTTCCTTCATTCCCTCCAGTCGTATCACTCCCTGACACCCTCAAAAGTCCTTCCCCAGCTTTCTTGTAGCCCCCTGCAGATACTGGAAGGCCACAATTTGGTCTCTTTGGAGCCTTCTCTTCTCCAGACTGAATAGTCCCATGTCTCTCAGTCTGGACACCTTCCAGCACCTCCAGATCCTTCCTGGAACAGAGGCTCCAGAACTGGACACAGAGCTCCAGGTGTGGTCTCAGCAGAGTGGAGCAGAGGGGCAGAATCCCCTCCCTGGCCCTGCTGGCCACACTTCTCTTGCTGCAGCCCAGGCTCTGCTTGGCTCTCTGGGCTGCAAGTGCTCACTGCTGGCTCCTGGTGAGCTTCTCCTCCCCCAGTACCCCCAAGGCCTTTTCTTCAGGGCTGCTCTCAAACCAGTCCCTGCCCAGCCTGTATCAGTGCCTGGGACTGCCCCAACCCAGATGCATGATCCTGCCCTTGTTCTTGTTGAACCTCATGAGGTTGTCATGGGCCCAGCTCTGCAGCCTGTCCAGGTCTCTCTGGATGAATCCCTTCCCTCCAGACTTCTGACTTTCCTGCTTTTCTTCAAAGCAATCTGAAACCAAAATCCACATAGATTTGTAGGTCAGTTTAGTTTAAAAATCCTCTAATATAACTGCTGTTCTTTGGCTTCCACTTTCCCTGAGGTGCCTGCTGCCCCTGGATGCAGGCAAGGGTGTCTGTCACTTATTCAAGCGCTTTGTGCCACATTTAAACCCTTTCTTTTGAAAGAGGCAGCTCTGAATTAGGTACATGAGGACCAAACCTGTGCAAACACAGAGAGACAGGCACTACAGAGGTTTTTGAGGTCTCTCAGTTCATTGTCTATCATAAAAACCTGCTTGCCAGTGCCTGCAGTGCTGCAACTCAGCAGTTTTTCTTGTATGGGAGATAGATTTTAGAGCAGATGTAGCAGCTAAAATTTTAAGCTAAGTTTTAATTCATTTCAGGAATGACTTAGAATACCAGTCTTAGGTCTTTGGACATGAAATACCCTCCACAAGCATCAACAGTAAATTCTGTGTGCATCCTATATACAAAGTATTAACCTGCCATATAGAACAGCACAGATTCTGTACCAAAGTTCTGCAGCTAACAGGAGGATGCTTACCTTGTCTACCCTTCAGTCATATTAGAGTCTTCCCCAGTGGACCTGGCACTTAGGGACACTAAACCATGTCCCTAAGCACCAGCTCCACACACTGCTTGAACACCTCCAGCCCTGCCCTGGGCAGGCCATTCCAGTATCTAAGAACCCTCTCTGGGAAGAAATATTTCCTAGCATCCAGCCTGAACCTCCCCTGCTGCAGCTTGGAACCATTTCCTCTGCTCCTGTCCCTTGCCACCAAGGAGCAGAGTTTGCCCCCTCCTCGTTCCAACCTCCCTTCAAGGATCTGTAGGGAGCAATGAGGTCTCCTCTCATCCTCCTCTTCTCCAGACTGAACACCCCTAGCTCCCTCCCAGCCCAGGTGCTCCAGGCTCTTCTCCAGCCTCTCTACACTTTCCTGAACATGGTTAAGAATCTCAATGTCCCTCTTGTCATGAGAGTCCCAGAGCTGAGCACAGCACTCGAGGTGTGGCCTCCCCAGTGCTGAGCACAGGGGGATGATCACCTCCTGCCCCTGCTACCCACCCTGTTTCTGATCCAAGCCAGGATGCCTTTGGTTTTCTTGGCCACATGGCAACTGCTGACTCAAAATCCAAGGAGAAAGCCTTGGAGTGAAATACCAATTTTATTCCTGAAAACATGGCCCTTACCAAGCAGACAGCCAATGCTAAATGGGAGCCACATGAACTCTCACTGCAACTCGCTGTCAGTCATGTTTGGTACCATGCTGCTTTCAAGTTGAGTGAACACTTAAGATGTTAAGGCAGCTTTTAGTCAAAATTATGTCAGCACTGGAGCAGAAGTAGAAATGGGTAGATTCAGATGGGATGTGAGGAAGAACTTCTTCCCCATGAGGGTGGTGAGAGCCTGGCACAGGTTGCCCAGGGGGGTGGTGGCAGCCTCATCCCTGGAGGTTTCTAAGGCCATGCTGGATGTGGCTGTGAGCAACCTGCTGTAGTGTGAGGTGTCCCTGGCCATGGCAGAGGGCTTGGAACTGGCTGATCCTTGAGGTCCCTTCCAACCCTGACAATTCTATGAGTCTATAGCATCATGGAATCTCCTTCAATTGCAATGGAATTATTGGGGTTTGTGTTTTCTATTGTATTTGTACTCCTGTTTGTCCTCACTTCAGTTAAGAAATTGTAAGCATCACAGTAAAAGCTAAGCAGCTGTATTTCAGACTTTGCAGTGTTGTAGTTAAATGCATCAATTAGAGACTTGTTAGAAACCATGGCAGTGACATAATTATTGGAGCAGCAAGTTCTGTTTTCTTCTTCCACAGCACCAAATACCCATTGCAGAAGTCTCAGGATTTTAAACCTGCAGATTTTCAGCCCCTGGTTTGCAATTCAGGATACCATAAAACACTCCAGTCTACTCCTGGGGAAGATTACTGTGATTTCCACACACCTACCTTGGGAGCTAATATGACCCATGGACCAAAACTAGAAATGGTTAGATTCAGACTGGATGTTAAGAAGAAGTTGTTCCCCATGAGGGTGGTGAGAGCCTGGCACAGGTTGCCCAGGGAGGTGGTGGCAGCCTCCTGCCTGGAGGTGTTTGCAGCCAGGCTGGCTGTGGCTGTGAGCAACCTGCTGTAGTGTGAGGGGTCCCTGCCCATGGCAGGGGGCTTGGACTGGCTGAGCCTGCCCTGAGGTCCCTTCCAACCCTGACAGCTCTGTGATCTCTGGTTCTAACTGTGTGTTCATACCAAGGAGTACACAGCAGTTTAGACTCGAGTCAGTAATAGCCAAAGCAGGGTTTCAATTGCTGGGTTGGAACTGGTTGATCCTTGAGGTCTCTTCCAGCTCTGAAATTCCATGATTCGAAAGATTAAAAGCTTTATCCTCTCTTTGCTCTCTACTACATTGGAAAATATCCTCTGTTGTGAGATTCCCACAATCCATTAATTTTACCAGTACCTGAGGGAAGTGGTTTTGTAATTACACTTGTGGCTAAGAGGACAGAGACAGATGGGAGTAGAGCAATGGGGTGTCAATGGTCCATGTTCCAGTGAGGCCAGGGACAAGCAGAGTCCCTCAGGATCAGTCCTGGGACCAGGCTTGTTCAACATCTTTGTAGGTGCCATGGACAGTGGCAGTGAGTGCAGCCTCAGCAAGGTTGCTGATGACACCAAGCTGTGTGGTTGCAGCAGACAGGCTGGAGGGAAGGGATCCATCAGAGGGACCTGGACAGGCTGGAGAGGTGGGCACAAGCCAACCTCAGGAGCTTCAACAATACCAAGGGCAGGGTCCCGCATCTGTGTTGAGGCAACCACCAGGCAGAAATCCAGGCTGGGCAGGGACTGGCTGGAGAGCAGCCCTGAGGAGAGCGACTTGGGGGTGCTGGGGAGGAGAAGCTCACCAGGAGCTCTCAGGTGCACTTGCAGCCCGGAAAGCCAATCAGAGCCTGGGCTGCAGCAGGAAGTGTGGCCGCAGGGCAAGGGAGGGGATTCTCCCCCTCTGCTCAGCCCTGGGGAGACCCCACTTGGAGTACTGCCTCCAGTTCTGGAGCCCCTATTCCAAGAGGGATCTGGAGGGGCTGGAAGGTGTCCAGAGCAGGGCCAGGAGGATAAGCAGAGGGCTGGAGCACCTCTCCTGTGAGGACAGACTGAAGGAGTTGGGGCTGTTCAGTCTGGAGAAGAGAAGGCTCCCAGGTGCCCTCATCGTGGCCTTCCAGGATCTGAAGGGTTCTCAGGTAGTGATAGGACTAGGGGGAATGGAATGAAGCTGGAGGTGGGGAGATTCAGGCTGGAGGTGAGGAGGAAGTTCTTCCCCATGAGAGTGGTGAAGCCCTGGAATGGGTTGTCCAGGGAGGTGGTTGAGGCCCCGTCCCTGGAGGTGTTTAAGGCCAGGCTGGATGAGGCTCTGGCCAGGCTGATCGAGTGTGGAGTGTCCCTGCCCATGGCAGGGGGGTTGGGTCTAGCTGATCCTTGTGGTCCCTTCCAACCCTGACTGATTCTATGATTTCCTGATAAATCAATGGGTCAATTATACAGAAAATGCAAAGCTCCATTTCACTTTCACTTGCAAGTCAAATGCTTCCAAGGTATGACTCTTACTTATAGATGTGATTCTTTCCTTCCTGGCAACAGAATAGAAATGTCAGGGAAAGAGCACAGTTTTTAAATCAGTCATGGGTTTAGTCACAGTCATGTTTAAATCCTTTGTGTCTTCTGGATGAGTCAAAATTAATGATCATTTGGACTAAATAGCACAATATTCAAAGGTGTAAATAATCTCTTGTGCCAAAGTGTAGAAAACTTTGCTTATTTTCTTCCCTTCTAGATTATGTTTGGTTTGGGGGTTTTGGTTTGGTTTGTTTTTAAATGAATTGAGTCTTCCTTTTCATCAGTTGATTGCATTCTCTGCCTGGTTGTAGTCCTCCTTTGGATAATAAAGTTTCCCACTGCTGTTTCTGCTGAGCAGGTGACAGTACTGATTGTGCTGACGTGGTGACACAACCAGCAGCCCGTCTGGAGTGTCTCTACACCAATGCACCCAGCATGGGCAACAACCAGGAGCAGCTGGAAGCTCTCCTGCTACAGGAAAGCTACAACATAGTGGCAGTTACAGAAACCTGGTGGGATGAATCCTATGGCTGCAGTGTAGCTATCGATGGCTACAAGCTGTTCAGAAGGGACAGGAGAGGAATAGAATAGATTGGAATAGAATAGGATAGGATAGGATAGGATAGGATAGGATAGGATAGGATAGGATAGGATAGGATAGGATAGGATAGAATAGACCAGGTTGGAAGAGACCTTCAAGATCATCGTGTCCAACCTATCAACCAGTCCAACCCACCTAATCAACTAACCCATGGCACCAAGCACCCCAGCAAGTCTCCTCCTGAACACCTCCAGTGATGGTGACTCCACCACTTCCCTGGGCAGCACATTCCATGCAATCACTCTCTCACTGCCTCTCTGTGTAGAACTTCCTCCTAACCTCCCAGCCTAAACCTCCCCTGGTGCAGCCTGAGACTGTGTCCTCTTGTTCTGGTGCTGGGTGCCTGGGAGAAGAGACCAACCCCCACCTGGCTACAACCTCCCTTCAGGGAGTTGTAGAGAGCAAGAAGGTCTCCCCTGAGCCTCCTCTTCTCCAGGCTAAGCAACCCCAGCTCCCTCAGCCTCTCCTCACAGGGCTGTGCTCCAGACCCCTCCCCAGCTTTGTTGTTCTTCTCTGGATACCTTCCAGCAAGTCAACCTCCTTCCTAAACTGAGGGGCCCAGAACTGGACACAGGACTCAAGGTGTGGCCTAACCAGTGCTGAGCACAGGGCAACAATGACTTCCCTGCTCCTGCTGGCCACACCATTCCTAATGCAGGCCAGGATGCCTTTTGCCTTCTTGGCTGCCTGGGCACACTGCAGGATCATGTTCAGCCTACTATCACCCAGTACCCCCAGGTCCCTCTCTGTTTGGCAGCTCTCCAGCCACTCTGACCCCAGCCTGTAGCACTGCCTGGGGTTGCTGTGGGCCAATGTGCAGAACCTGGCACTTGGATATGTTCAATCTCCTGCCCTTGGACTCTGCCCATCTGCCCAGCCTGGCAAGGTCCCTCTGCAGAGCTCTCCCACCCTCTAACAGATCAACTCCTGCCCCCAGCTTGGTGTCATCTACAAACTTACTGATGATAGACTCAATCCCCTCATCCAGATCATCAGTAAAGATATTGAACAGTATGGGGCCCAGCACTGCTCTCTGGGGGACATCACTAGTGCCTGGCTGCCAGCTGGCTGTGGCACCATCCACCACAACTCTGGAGGTGTCCTCTATGTAAAAAAGTCAATATTGTGCAAAGAGTTGTCACTAAAGAGTAGCCATGAGCAGGTTGAAAGCCTATAGGTAGGTATTAAGGATGGGGACAAAAAGGGAAGCCTTGTGGTAGGAGTCTCCTACAGGCTGCCTGCCCAAGTGGAGCCTCTCAATGAAGCCTTCTTACTACAGCTCAAGGAGACGTGGCCAGCACAGGCTCCCATCCTGTTGGGGGATTTTAACCACCCTGCAGCTGTTGGAAAGGCAGCACAGCTGGCTGCAGTATATCCAGGATGCTCCTAGAGTGCCTAGACAGCACTTTCTTCAGACAAGCAATGAACAGCCATACCTAAAGGGCTGTGTTGTTGGACCTGTTGGTCATAAATGGAGGTGAAGCCATCAGGGATGTCAGAGTTGAAGGCAGCCTGGGCTGCAGCAATCATACACTGGTGCAGGTCACTGTCCTATGGGGGATGAAGCCCACCAGAAGCACAGTTAGGACTCTAAATTTTAGGAAAGCAAAATCCCAGCTCTTCAAGGAGTTAGTAAATAGGACCCTGTGGGAAACAGCCCCCAGGGGCAAAGGAGCAGAACAGAGCTGGCAAATCTTTAAGGATGCTCTCTATGAAGCACAAAAAAGATCTCAGTACCCATGTGTAAGAAATTGGGCAAGGAGGGTCAGAGACCACCATGGCTGAGGTGTGATCTGCTGGTCAAGCTGAAGGCAAGCTGGGGCTACACAGGAAATGGAAGGAGGGACAGGGATCCCAGGAAGAGTGTAGGGACATGAGCCAGTTGTCTAGGGATGAGGTCAGGGAAGCCAAGGCAAAGCTGGAGCTGAACTTGGCAAGGGATGTAAAGGAAAACAAGAAAGGCTTCTACAGGTACAGCAAGCAGAAAAGGAAGGGTAAAGGGTGAGGTGTCCCTGCCCATGGCAGGGGAGTTGGAACTAGCTGATCCTTGAGGTCCCTTCCAACTGTAACAATTCTATGATCATTGTTTCACTGACGCGGGGAGGCGAGCCCCGCGGGCGGCTCTCGCTTCTGGTGCCAGGCGCGCCCCGCTCCAGGGACAGCGGCAGGTGGGGCGTTTGACCGGGGCGCTACGCCTGTCAAGGCGGAACGCAGGTGTCCTAAGGCGAGCGCAGGGAGGACGGAAACCTCCCGTGGAGCAGAAGGGGCAACAGCTCGCTTGATCTTGATTTTCAGTACGAATACAGACCGTGAAAGCGGGGCCTCATGATCCTTCTGGCTCTTTGGGTTTTGAGCAGTAGGTGTCAGAGAAGTTCCCACAGGGGTAACTGGCTTGTGGCGGCCAAGCGTTCACAGCAACGTCGCTTTCGGATCCTTCGATGTCGGCTCTCCCTATCACTGTGAAGCAGAATTCACCAAGCATTGGGTTGTTCACCCGCTAAGAGGGAATGTGAGCTGGGTTTAGACCGTCGTGAGACAGGTTAGTTTTTACCCTACTGATGATGTGTTGTTGCAATAGTAATCCTGCTCAGTACGAGAGGAACCGCAGGTTCAGAGCCCTGCTGCGTGCGCTTGGCTGAGGAGCCACTGGCGCGAGGCTACCATCTGCGGGCTTATGACTGAACGCCCCTGAGTCAGAATCCCGCCGAGATGTAGCAACAGTTCTGCAGCCCCTCTTACAAGAGGGATCTGGAGGTACTGGAAGGTGTCCAGAGCAGGGCCACGAGGATGATCAGAGGGCTGGAGCACCTCTCCTGTGAGGACAGACTGAAGGAGTTGGGGCTGTTCAGTCTGGGGAAGAGAAGGCTCCCAGGTGACCTCATTGTGGCCTTCCAGGATCTGAAGGGGGCTACAAGAAGGCTGGGGAGGGACTTCTCAGGCTATCAGGTAGTGATAGGACTAGGGGGAATGGAATGAAGCTGGAGGTGGGGAGATTCAGGCTGAAGGTGAGGAGGAAGTTCTTCACCATGAGGGTGGTGAAGCTCTGAATGGGTTGTCCAGGGAGGTGGTTGAGGCCCTGTCCCTGGAGGTGTTTAAGCCCAGGCTGGATGAGGCTCTGGCCAGGCTGCTCTAGTGTGGGGTGTCCCTGCCCATGGGCAGGGGGGTTGGAACTAGCTGATCCTTGTGGTCCCTTCCAACCCTGACTGATACTATGATACTATGATACTATGATTCTATGAAAGAAAGTGTCCTCCCCCCCCCCGATGAGCAGCAGTGGGGAGCTTGTATCAACAGATGAGGAGAAGGCTGAGACTCTAAACCAATGCTTTGCTTCAGTCTTCTCTGGCAGCCCCTCTCTTCATGCACCTTGTGTTGATGGATCACAAGTTGGACACCAGGGTGTCAAAGCCCTTCCCACTCTAAGCAAAGACAAGGTGTGTGATCAATTACTGGAACAAGCTGCTCAGGGAGGTGGTTGAGGCTCCTTGCCTGGAGATATTGAAGGTGAGACTGGACGAGGCCCTGGGCAACCTGATCTAGTTGGGGATGTCTCTGCTGACTGTGGGGAGGTCAGAGTGGATGAGCTTTGGAGGTCCCTTCCAACCCAACCCATTCTCTGATTCTATATGTGAAATGCAGATCATCCCCCTCGTAATGAGATCTGGGTAATGTGATTTACGAGGCTAGTGTCATTAGGTACTAAATGCAGTATCCTTTGAAGTTTCAC
>JAAWVA010000892.1:0-16396 GCA_015227895.2 Colaptes auratus | reverse complement strand
GGGGGGGAAATGAGCTTTGAGATGGGGCTTGGAATGAGATCATCTTCTGGCTGCACAATAATTACCATTCCTTGTGCTTGCAGGGCCTCAGAGCCTAATGGAGTGGGTGGCAGCCAGCTGAACAGGAGCCCAGCAGTGTGCCCAGGGGGCCAAGAAGGCCAAGGGCATCCTGGCCTGCATCAGGAAGAGTGTGGCCAGCAGGAGCAGGGAAGTCATTGTGCCCTGTGCTCAGCACTGGTTAGCCAAACCTTGAGTCCTGTGTCCAGTTCTGGGCTCCTCAGGTTAGGAAAGATGTGGAGCTGCTGGAAGGTGTCCAGAGAAGGGCAAGAAAGCTGGGGAGGGGTCTGGAGCACAGCCCTGGGAGGAGCTTGGAGCCATGGTTTAGTTGTGAAGGCAACACAATAGGATCAGAGGCTCACAGCAGGTCAGGAATTGGAAGGGACCTCCAGAGATCATCAAGGCCAAGCCCCCTGCCAGAGCAGGAGCAGAGAATCCAGCACAGGTCCCACAGGAACACATCCAGACAGGGCTGGAAAGGCTCCAGAGAAGGAGACTTTACAACCTCTCTGGGCAGCCTGCTCCAGGGCTCTGGGACCCTCACAGGGAAGAAGTTCCTCCTCATGGGGAGCTGGAACCTCCTGTGCTGGAGTTTCCATCCATTGCCTCTTGTCCTGTCCCAAGGTGTAGCTGATCAGAGCCTGTCCCTGTCCCTTCCTTCCTGACCCCCAGCCCTCAGCTATTGATAGACATTGATCAGATCCCTCTCAGCCTTCTCCTCTGCAGACTGAACAGCCCCAGGGCTCTCAGCCTCTCCTCCCCAGGCAGTGCTGCAGTCCCTTCAGCCTCCCTTGGCCTCTCTCCAGCAGATCCCTGTCCCTCCTGACCTGGGGAGCCCAGAGCTGGATGCAATATTGCAGGTGAGGTCTCAGCAGGGCATCAAAGGCTGGGATGGGTTCTTGCCCCTTGGGCTGCTGGATCTTCCCAGGATCACAGAGCAGCTTGACTTGGAAGGGACCTTAATGATCACCCAGTTCCAACCCTCCTGCCACGGGCAGGGACCTCTTTAGCTTGCTCAGAGCCTCACCCACCTGGCCTGCAGCAGTTATCCAACTGATCTTTAACCCTTCTGGCAGCTTCTTGCCATCCCTGAGCAAATGGTGTTTGTGCAGGAGGGATTGTGCTGATTGGGGTCTGGCAGCAACTGCTTCAAGCTGTTCTCAGATCTTACTAAGTGTTAATTATCAAAGAGCAGCTGCTTTGCCCTCCTCTTCCGTGGCAATGATGGAGCCAAGAGGCTCCTGAGTGCTCAGCACAGCTCAGGGAGGGGATTCTGCCCCTCTGCTCCAGCCTGCAGGGCTGGGCTCAGCTCTGGGGTGATGCTGAGCACAGCTCAGGGAGGCATTCTGCCCCTCTGCTCCAGCCTGCAGGGCTGGGCTCAGCTCCTGATGCTCAGAAAAGCTCAGGGAGGGCTTCTGCCCCTCTGCTCCAGCCTGCAGGGCGGGGCTCAGCTCTGGGGTGCTCAGCACAGCTCAGGGAGGGCATTCTGCCCCTCTGCTCCAGCCTGCAGGGCTGGGCTCTGCTCCGGTGCTCAGCACAGCTCAGGGAGGGATTCTGCCCCTGCTCCGCCTGCAGGGCTGGGCTCTGCTCCTGAGTGCTCAGCACAGCTCAGGGAGGGCATTCTGCCCCTCTGCTCCAGCCTGCAGGGCTGGCTCAGCTCCTGAGTGCTCAGCACAGCTCAGGGAGGGCATTCTGCCCCTCTGCTCCAGCCTGCAGGGCTGGGCTCAGCTCTGGGGTGCTCAGCACAGCTCAGGGAGGGCATTCTGCCCCTCTGCTCCAGCCTGCAGGGCTGGGCTCAGCTCCTGAGTGCTCAGCACAGCTCAGGGAGGGCATTCTGCCCCTCTGCTCCAGCCTGCAGGGCTGGGCTCAGCTCCTGAGTGCTCAGCCACGCTCAGGGAGGGCATTATGCCCCTCTGCTCCAGCCTGCAGGGCTGGGCTCAGCTCTGGGGTGCTCAGCACAGCTCAGGGAGGGGATTCTGCCCCTCTGCTCCAGCCTGCAGGGCTGGGCTCAGCTCCTGAGTGCTCAGCACAGCTCAGGGAGGGCATTCTGCCCCTCTGCTCCAGCCTGCAGGGCTGGGCTCAGCTCTGGGTGCTCAGCACAGCTCAGGGAGGGGATTCTGCCCCTCTGCTCCAGCCTGCAGGGCTGGGCTCAGCTCCTGAGTGCTCAGCACAGCTCAGGGAGGGCATTTGACTCTGCTCCAGCCTGCAGGGCTGGGCTCAGCTCTGGGTGCTCAGCACAGCTCAGGGGAGGATTCTGCCCTCTGCTCCAGCCTGCAGGGCTGGGCTCAGCTCCTGGTGCTCAGCACAGCTCAGGGAGGGCATTCTGCCCCTCTGCTCCAGCCTGCAGGGCTGGGCTCAGCTCTGGGGTGCTCAGCACGGCTCAGGGAGGGCATTCTGCCCCTCTGCTCCAGCCTGCAGGGCTGGGCTCAGCTCCTGAGTGCTCAGCACAGTCAGGGAGGGGATTCTGCCCTTGCTCCAGCCTGCAGGGCTGGGCTCAGCTCTGGGGTGCTCAGCACAGCTCAGGGAGGGCATTCTGCCCCTCTGCTCCAGCCTGCAGGGCTGGGCTCAGCTCTGGGGTGCTCAGCACAGCACAAACAGGGACCCCAGGGGAGGCCACAGCCATGCTGGGACGTGGTAGAGTCATCATCCCTGGAGATGTTCAAAGCCTGTGTGGAAGTGGCAATGTGGGAGCTGGGTTGGTGGCCATGGGTGGTGCTGGGTTGATGCCTGGACTGGATGAGCTCTGAGGTCTTTTCCAACCTCTGTGATGCCATCAATCTGCCTAAAATCCATGCTTTCAGCCCAGGAGCAGCTGCTTAGAGTTGGAACTAGCAAACCCAGCACCTTGGAGAGCCTGCAGGGCTCTCTTAAGCCTGATCTGTATTGGAAGGAGGCAGAATGTCTCCACCCTAATGGAACCCTTTAAATGCATAAGGGCTCAGATGAACTCCTACAAGAGCATCTTCCACACCCTTCTGTTGGTAGGCAGCCCTCCCCTTCTTCAAACCACACTGAGAGGCTTTCAAAGCAGGGAGGGGAAGGAATATTCTGCTGGCTGCCTGAGGCTGGTGTCCAAGAGCTTCTGCACTTGAAGGCAGGAGGGACTGTGGGGAGAGCTGACACTGAGCTGCCCTTCACAGGGCCTTGCAGGTGGAAAGCTCCTTCCTGGTTTTCCTTGTGCACACATAACACTCCCAGGGAGTCTGCTGCTGGGAAGCAGCAGGGCCACAAAGACCACAGGATCAGAGGGTGTTAGGGGTTGGAAGGGAGCTCTGGGGAGCTTCGAGTCCAAACCCCTCCTGGCAGAGCAGGAGCATGGAATCCAGCACAGGGCACACAGGAACACATCCAGACAGGGCTGGAAAGGCTCCAGAGAAGGAGACTCCACAACCTCTCTGGGGAGCCTGCTCCAGGGCTCTGGGACCCTCACAGGGAAGAAGTTCCTCCTCATGGGGAGCTGGAACCTCCTGTGCTGGAGTTTCCATCCATTGCCCCTTGTCCTATGACTGAGGGGCCTGGAGCAGCTCTGTGAGGAGCAAAGGCTGAGAGCCCTGGGGCTGAGAGCCTGGAGAAGAGCAGCCCTAGAGGGGAGCTGAGCAATGCTCAGCAAGAGACAAAGGAGCTGTGGGGGGCAAGAGGCTGGGGCCAGGCTCTGCTCAGTGGTGCCCAGGGACAGCACAAGGGGCAGTGGGCACAAAGTGGAACCCAGGAGGTTGCATGTGAAGAGGAGGAGAAAGTTGTTTGTTGTGAGGGTGCTGGAGGCCTGGAGCAGGCTGCCCAGAGAGGTTGTGGAGTCTCCTTGTGTGGAGAGCTTCCAACCCCCCCTGGGCATTGTGCTGCTGGGCAAGCTGCTGTGGGTGCCCTGCTGGAGCAGGGGCTTGGACTGGGTGATCCCCAGAGGTCCCTTCCAACCCCTCCATGCTGAGAAATTTAGTTGCTGTGAAAATTGCTGCTTTTTGTTGTGTCATGTTCCACAGCACCCCAGCATGGTGGGGGTGGCACTCAGCTCTGGTCAGGCCACACCTCCAGTGCTGGGTCCAGTGTTGGGCACCTCAACACCAGCGAGATGTGGAGGTGCTGGAGCCAGGGCAGAGCAGGGCAGGGAAGCTGGGAAGGGCCTGGAGAAGAAATCTGATGGAGAGCAACTGAAGGAGCTGGGGATGGTTAGTGTGAAACAGAGGAGGCTGAGGGGAGACCTCCTGGCTCTCTACAGCTCCCTGAAAGGAGGTTGTGGAGAGGCTGCTGCTGGTCTCTGCTCACAGGGAATTAGTGACAGAGCAAGAGGCAATGGCCTCAAGCTGCCACTGGGGAGGTTCAGACTGGACAGTAGGAAATAGGTTTCCCCATCAAGAGTGGTCAGGGACTGGAATGTGCTGCCCAGGGAGGTGGTGGTGGGTCCCCAAGCCTGGCTGTGTTTCAGGGTGGTTTGGCTGTGGTGCTGGGGCTCTGGTTTAGGGGTGAGCCTTGCAGAGCAGGGCTCTGGGTTGGACTTGGTGATGCTGAGGCTCTGCTCCAACCTGAATGGTTCTGTGATCAGACAGCAGTTATCTGACAGATAAATGATTGGATTAATGAGGGATTAATACAGCAGCCTTGATTTGAAGCATGAGCAAACACCACCTCCCTCTGCCCCGGGAGGTCTGCCTCTTGCATGGACAAGTGACAGAACACACACTGACACCTCCAGAGCTGGAAATCACACCTCCCAGGAGCAACAGAGGGGGAGTTGGACTCAAATACCTTTCTTTTCCCCTTGTCCGGGGGGGTTCCAGCTCAGTGCTGGCACTGTCTGAGGGGAGCAGCATACTGCAGTTAGAGGTTTGATCCCCAGCTCAGGAAAGCCAAGGAGCTACTGGAGAGACTCCAGGGGAGGCTGCAAAGATGCTGAGGGGCAGGGTTGGCTGCTGGCTGTGGAAGTGCAGACAAAGCTGCTGCTGTCAGGCAGGTTCTCTGTGTCTGTGCACAGTGACTGGGACACAGCAGCCTGCCTCAGTGCAGAGAGTAACCCCACAGCTCAGAGCAGTGCTCTTCTCCTTTCCTTAGAGGAAGGGGTGGCAGCAAGCTGCTCTCCTGCATACAATCACAGAACTGCCAGGGGTGGAAGGGGCCTCAAGGCTCAGCCAGTCCCAAGCCCCCTGCCAGGGCCAGGGACACCTCACACTGCAGCAGCTTGCTCACAGCCACAGCCAGCCTGGCTGCAAACACCTCCAGGCAGGAGGCTTCCACCAGCTCCCTGGGCAACCTCTGCCAGGCTCTCACCACCCTCATGGCCAACAACTTCTTCCTAACAGCCAAGCTCAATCCCCCCACTTCTAGTTTTGTTCCATCCCCCCCAGTCCTATCCCTCCCTGACACTCTCAGAAGTCCCTCCCCAGCTTTCTTGGAGCCCCCTGCAGATCCTGCAAGGCCACCAGAAGGTCTCCTGGGAGCCTTCTCCTCTCCAGCCTGCGCAACCCCAACTCTCTCAGGCTGTCTCCATGGACCAGCAGCTCTCCTTCTTTATACAGGCAGTGATCAAGCATCAAATTGCTCTTCAAAATTGAAGGAAGGTCTGGTTAGGCCATCAGCTGCTCATGTCCTGGGGGTGACAAGAGAGCAAAGAGATTGTGGTAGGAGAGAAGATAGCATAGCATAGCATAGCATAGCATAGCATAGCATTAACCATGTTGGAAGAGATCTTTGAGATCACCAAGTCCAACCTAGCACCCAGCACCAGCTAATCAACTCAACCATGGCACCGAAGGCCTCATCCAGGCTCTTCCTAAACACCTCCAGGGATGGGGACTCCACCACCTCCCTTGGGCAGCACAGCCCAGTGGCCAATATCTCTCTCTGGGAAGAATTTCTACCTAACATCCAGCCTAAACCTCCCCTGGCACAGCTTGAGACTGTGTCCTCTTGTTCTGCTGCTGGTTGCCTGGGAGAAGAGACCAACCCCCAGCTGGCTACAACCTCCCTTCAGGGAGTTGCAGAGAGCAAGAAGGTCTCCCCTGAGCCTCCTCTTCTGCAGGCTAAGCAAGCCCAGCTCCCTCAGCCTCTCCTCACAGGGCTGTGCTCCAGACCCCTCCCCAGCTTTCTTGCCCTTCTCTGGACACCTTCCAGCAGCTCAACCTCTTTCCTAACCTGAGGAGTCCAGAACTGGACACAGGACTCAAGATGCCACCCACCAGCTGCCACCCCTCCACGAGGCAGGTTTGTGCTCAAGGGCTGGTCTCTTAGGTGCAGCTTTTAATCAGGAGCTTTGTAATTGCATTTCATTAAGCCCAGGGTCTCTGGTAATCGAAAGGATGAAAACACTAAACAGAGAAGTCCAGCTCAGGTTCAACCTTGAGCTATTAAGTGGTGAAATGATTTAGTGCCTTGGATTTATGAAAGGCATTTAAAGGCAAATTGTCTTCTGGTCGGGAAGCAGTGGGGGTTTAATGAGCTGCTCCGCGGCTGGAGCAGAGACAGCTCCACCTGGTTACTGCTGTGGTGGTGGAAGCGTTGGTTGGTGCTGTGCTGATACCAGAGCTGCAGAGGAGCCTCCCAGGCTTGATGAGAGGGGCTGGGATTCAGCAGCTCCTGGGGAGTGTAACAGCACAAATCACAGAACTGTCCGGGTTGGAAGGGACCTCAAGGAGCAGCCAGTCCCAAGCCCCCTGCCATGGGCAGGGACACCTCACACTGCAGCAGCTTGCTCACAGCCACAGCCAGCCTGGCTGCAAACACCTCCAGGCAGGAGGCTTCCACCACCTCCCTGGGCAACCTCTGCCAGGCTCTCACCACCCTCATGGGGAGCAAGTTCTTCCTGACATCCAAGCTCAATCTCCCCATCCTCATCTCTCTGAGAAGTCCTTCTAGCCCTGCTCCTCAGCTTGTCTCAAGCTGTGCCAGGGGAGGTTTAGGCTGGAGGTGAGGAAGAAATTTCTTCTCACAGAGAGAGATTGGCCACTGGGATGTGCTGCCCAGGGAGGTGGTGGAGTCCCCATCCCTGGAGGTGGTTAAAAAGAGCCTGGATGAGGCCCTGGGTGCCGTGGTTGAGTTGAATAGATGGTGCTGGGTGATAGTTTGGACTTGATGATCTCAAAGTTCTCTTCCAACTTGGTCTATTCCATTCCATTCCATTCCATTCCATCCCATCCCATTCCATTCCATTCCATCCCATTCCATTCCATCCCATCCCATTCCATTCCATCCCATCCCATTCCATTCCATTCCATTCCATCCCATTCCATTCCATTCCATTCCATTCCATTCCATTCCATTCCATTCCACTCCTCCAGGGATGGTGACTCCACCACCTCCAGTTCCCTCCCCCCTGCCATCCTGCAATGCTGCAGCAGGCTCCTGCAAATCCTCTGCTGAAGGAAGCTGTTGAAGCTCTGCCTGTGTGGCCCTTGGAGAGGTGTTGGAACGGGAAGGGCTGTAAATCTGTGGAGCAGATCCGTGCTGCTTTGAGCCCCAGTGCCTGTGATGTGTCACTTGGGGGATGCTGTAGATGCTCCTCCCAGCATCAGGCTGGGGGTTGCTCTGACTCAGTGAGTTCTTGGGCTCATGATGCAGCACCTAAAAAAGAGATCTTTGGGGCAAGTCTTATTTCTCTCTTCCAGAAGAGCTCTAGTATTTTATGCTGTAAAACCATAGAATGGTTTGGGTTGGAAGGGACCTTAAAGATGGGGGAAGGGACTTCTGAGGGTGTCAGGGAGGGATAGGGCAGGGGGGGATGGAGCAAAACTAGAAGTGGGGAGATTGAGCTTGGATGTGAGGAAGAAGTTGTTGGCCATGAGGGTGGTGAGAGCCTGGCAGAGGTTGCCCAGGGAGGTGGTGGAAGCCTCCTGCCTGGAGGTGTTTGCAGCCAGGCTGGCTGTGGCTGTGAGCAAGCTGCTGTAGTGTGAGGTGTCCCTGGCCATGGCAGGGGGCTTGGAACTGGCTGCTCCTGGAGGCCCCTTCCAACCCTGACAGTTCTGTGATTCTGTGAATCCCACTGCCAAAAGAGCTCAGAGCTGAGGCCTGTGTTCTGCACTTCTGCTTCCACAGGAGACAACACAATTAAAGTGTTGCCCAAACTCAGAATTGCTGAGCTCAGGCAATGAGTGTGGACCAAAAGGGACCCCTGAGACACACCAGGGAGCCCCAAATTGCTTCTTGGTTTTCAGTCCTGATGAGTCCTAGCTTGGGGGGAGCAGCAGGGGTGGCAGCAGAGTTATCACAGGCAAGCTAATTACTTCTGCAGGACCTGCTTGAGTTAAAAATCAATTGAAGTAAAGAGCAGACCCTGGGGCAAGGTTTCTCCTTGGCTGGTCCATCCCAAGAGCTTTGCAGAGGGATGTGGCCTCATGGAAGGTGAAGGGACAAAGCTTTGCCCTAAAGGCATCCCAGGATAGGAGCAAAATTTGCTGCAGTCTGGTCCCAGAGAAGAACGGGCAACCTGGGACAGGCTCTCACCACCCTCATGGCCAACAACTTCTTCCTCACATCCAAGCTGAATCTCCCCACTTCTAGCATAGCTCCATGCCCCCCAGTTCTATCCCTCCCTGACACCCTCCAAAGTCCCTCCCCAGCTTTCTTGGAGCCCCCTGCAGATCCTGGAAGGCCACCGGAAGGTCTCCTGGGAGCCTTCTCCTCCCCAGCCTGCACAACCCCAACTCTCTCAGGCTGTCTCCAGAGCAGAGCAGCTCCAGCCCTCTGCTCCTCCTCGTGGCCCTTCTCTGGACACCTTCCAGCACCTCCAGATCCTTCCTGGCACAGAGGCTCCAGACCTGGACCCAGAGCTGCAGCTATGGTCTCAGCAGAGTGGAGCAGAGGGGCAGAATCCCCTCCCTGGCCCTGCTGGCCACACTTCTCTTGCTGCAGCCCAGGCTCCCAGGAGACCTTCTGGTGGCCTTCCAGGACCTGAAGGGGGCTCCAAGAAAGCTGGGGAGGGACTTTTGAGGGTGTCAGGGAGGGATAGGACTGGGGGGGATGGAGCAAAACTAGAAGGGGGCAGATTGAGATTGGATGTGAGGAAGAAGTTGTTGGCCATGAGGGTGGTGAGAGCCTGGCAGAGGTTGCCCAGGGAGGTGGTGGCAGCCTCCTGCCTGGAGGTGTTTGCAGCCAGGCTGGCACTATCTAATCAACTAAACCATGGAACCAAGGGCTTCATCCAGTCTCTTCCTAAACACCTCCAGGGATGGTGACTCCACCACCTCCCTGGGCAGCACATCCCAATGGCCAATCTCTCTTTCTATGTAGAACTTCTTCCTCACCTCCAGCCTAAACCTCCCCTGGCACAGCTGGAGACTGTGTCCTCTTGTTCTGCTGCTGGGTGCCTGGGAGAAGAGACCAACCCCCACCTGGCTACAACCTCCCTTCAGGTAGGTGTAGAGAGTTTGTGCCCATTGCATGCCTGGGACATCACTGAGCAGAGCCTGGCCCCAGCCTCTTGCCCCCCACAGCTCCTTTGTCTCTTGCTGAGCATTGCTCAGCTCCCCTCTGGGGCTGCTCTTCTCCAGGCTCTCAGCCCCAGGGCTCTCAGCCTTTGCTCCTCACAGAGCTGCTCCAGTCCTGTCATCTGTAGCCTCCACTGCTAACCTTGCTCCAGGCCCCATTCAACCTGGCCTTTAAACACTGCCAGGAGTGGAGCATCCCCAGCTCCCCTGGGCAGCCTGCTCCTGGCTCTCCCCACCCTCCTTTTCTTCACTACTCTGAACAGAATTACCCATTGATTCAATCACTAATTATTGCCAAGGAGGAAGGTGACAAAGAAGGTGAAGTCAGACTCCCTGCCTCCCAGGGATGCCTTGAAATGGATTTTTCTTCTTTTCTTTGTTGTTCTTGGTTGTTGCTTTTTTTCCCCCTCCCTTTCCCCCCTGCAGTTTTAATTCCTGTTAATTATCGGGGTGGGGGGGGGGAATTGGTTTCCCATCATTGAAGGCAGAGCTTTAATTAATCATTCTTCTGGGCCTAGTTAATAGGATATAGGCCACAGGAGGGGGTTGATGTCATGCTTCATAGCACCACAGAATCAGCCAGGTTGGGAAAGACCTCAGAGATCATCAAGTCCAACCTGTGACCTCGTACCTAACACCTCCTGACAATTAAGCCATGGCTCCAAGTGCCACATGCAAGCCTGTCTTGAGGAGGCTGGGAGGAAAAAGCCCTTCAAGGGCTGGAGGGACAGATGGACAGCACATGGCACTGGGTTCTCCTTCTCATTTCAAGAGTGTAAGCTCCTTAGGGTGTCATAGACACAGTGCTCCTCCTCCCTAGGAGGTCAGAGGCAGAGGAGGGCAGGGAGAGCTCCTGCAGATCCAGTTAGGAAGGACTGTCCCAGCTGGCTCCTCTCTGGCCTTCTCATGGTTATTAAGCACAGAATCATTGACTCAGCCAGGCTGGAAGAGACCTCAGAGATCATCAAGTCCAACCTATGACCTAATCCTTAACACCTCCTGACAACTGAACCATGGCTCCAAGTGCCACATCCAAGCCTCCCTTGAACACCTCCAGGGATGGGGACTCCACCACCTCCCTGGGCAGCACATCCCAGTGGCCAATATCTCTTTCTGGGAAGAACTTTCTCCTCTTCACAGTCATCTGTGGTCAAAAATCCTCAGTGCTCTAGAAATGAGGCTTTCTCTTGTCTGCTGTGATTTAGAAACCAACTAAAATGTGGAGGGGTCTTGGGCTGTTGACTTCTCTCTCTCCCTCAAATGGAAAATCCAAGCTCTGGGTATGCTTGGGAATGGAATGGAATGGAATGGAATGGAATGGAATGGAATGGAATGGAATGGAATGGAATGGAATAGGATAGGATAGGATAGGATAGGATAGGATAGGATAGGATAGGATAGGATAGGATAGGATAGGATAGGATAGAATGGAGCCCAGAGAGTGGTGGTGAATGGTGCCACATCCAGCTGGCAGCCAGGCACTAGTGGTGTGCCCCAGGGATCAGTGCTGGGCCCTATCCTGTTCAATATCTTTATTGATGATCTGGATTGAGTCCATCATCAGTAAATTTGCAGATGACACCAAGCTGGGGGCAGGAGTTGATCTGCTGGAGGGCAGAGAGGCTTTGCAGAGGGACCTCGACAGGCTGGACAGATGGGCAGAGTCCAAGGGCAGGAGATTGAACACATCCAAGTGCCAGGTGCTGCACATTGGCCACAGCAACCCCAGGCAGTGCTACAGGCTGGGGTCAGAGTGGCTGGAGAGCAGCCAGGCAGAGAGGGACCTGGGGGTGCTGGTTGATTGTAGGCTGAACAGGAGCCAGCAGTGTGCCCAGGCAGCCAGGAGGGCAAATGGCATCCTGGCCTGCATCAGGAAGAGTGTGGCCAGCAGGAGCAGGGAAGTCATTCTGCCCTGTGCTCAGCACTGCTGAGGTCACACCTGGAGTCCTGTGTCCAGTTCTGGGCTCCTCAGGTTAGGAAAGATGTTGAGCTGCTGGAAGGTGTCCAGGGAAGGGCAAGAAAGCTGGGGAGGGGTCTGGAGCACAGCCCTGTGAGGAGAGGCTGAGGGAGCTGGGCTTGCTTAGCCTGCAGAAGAGGAGGCTCAGGGGAGACCTTCTTGCTCTCTGCAACTCCCTGAAGGGAGGTTGTAGCCAGGTGGGGGTTGGTCTCTTATGCCAGGCACCCAGCACCAGAACAAGAGGACACAGTCTCAAGCTGTGCCAGGGGAGGGTTAGGCTGGAGGTGAGGAGGAAGTTCTACACAGAGGGAGAGATTGCCCATTGGAATGGGCTGCCTGGGGACCTGGTGGTGTCACCATCATTGGAGGTTTAGTTGATTAGGTGGTGTTGGATTAGTTGATAGGTCAGACACAATGATGAAGGTCTCTTCTAACCTGGTTTATTCTATTCTAAAACTAGAAGTGGGGAGATTCAGATACTCTGCTGAGACCACAGCTGGAGCTCTGGGTCCAGGTCTGGAGCCTCTGTGCCAGGAAGGCTCTGGAGGTGCTGGAAGGTGTCCAGAGAAGGGCCACGAGGAGGAGCAGAGGGCTGGAGCTGCTCTGCTCTGGAGACAGCCTGAGAGAGTTGGGGTTGTGCAGGCTGGAGAGGAGAAGGCTCCCAGGAGACCTTCTGGTGGCCTTCCAGGATCTGCATGGGGCTCCAGAAAGCTGGGGAGGGACTTTGAGGTGTCAGGGAGGGATAGGACTGGGGGGGGATGGAGCAAAACTAGAAGTGGGAGATTGAGCTTGGATGTGAGGAAGAAGTTGTTGGCCATGAGGGTGGTGAGAGCCTGGCAGAGGTTGCCCAGGGAGGTGGTGGCAGCCTCCTGCCTGGAGGTGTTTGCAGCCAGGCTGGCTGTGGCTGTGAGCAAGCTGCTGCAGTGTGAGGTGTCCCTGCCCATGGCAGGGGGCTTGGAACTGGCTGCTCCTGGAGGTCCCTTCCAACCCTGACAGTTCTGTGACTCTCTGATCATGGAGAGAAGCACTCTGAGGAGCTTTGGGCTCCTGCTGGTTTGGAGGGGAGATGGGAGAGCAACAGGGGGCAAATGTGGGTCCCCAGGGTGGGGAGGAGCAACCAGAACAGGGCAGGGGCAGAGAAGGAGGAGGACCTGGGAGTGCTGGTGGACAGCAAGCTCACCATCAGCCAGCAAGGTGCACTCAGAGCCAAGAAGCCAGTGGTCCCTGGAGGGCATTAAAAGGAGAGCGAGCAGGGGGTCTAGGGAGGCTGTGCTGCCCCCTCTGCTGCGCCCTAGTGAGGCCACAGCTGCAGCACCGGCTCCAGTTCTGGGCTCCCCAGTTCCAGAGAGCAAGGGAACAACTGGAGAGCTGGAACCACAGGCAGGGCAGAAGTTGGTGTTGCTGGAAGTGATGATGCAGCACTCCTGGGCTGGTTCCCCCACTCCAGTCACCTTCTCTCCTTAAACTCAAACTGCTTGATTTAAGGAGCTCCCTTTATTACCTGCCAAGCTGCCTCATGCCCTGCATTCATTTTGCTCTTGTAGCACTTTCAGCCAGGCTTTTATTGCTGCTGGGGAGTAAAATATCTGCTCAGGCTAGAGGCATAGATCTCCTCTCCAGCCAGGGATGACATCCCCACAGCTATAGATCACTTCAGTTATTGCCCAAAAGTGCCATCGTATCACAGGGCAAATTAGGAGCCCCAAAAGATGAGGCTGGGCTGATTGGGAGTGTCTGAGGCCAGTCCTTTGCTGCCCAAGCTCCCTGTGGACACTTGGGCCAGCTTCAGGGAGGAGAATCAGACTGTGAGGGTTGGTGGAAGCTCTTCCCTTGGTTTAACCTGAAGATCAACGTTGGGAGGGGAAAGGTGGCCACCAGTGTGTCCCTCAGGCGTGGGAGTAGGTCAGGACCTGTGTCATCCCGTGGCTTTCTGCCCCTTGGCATGCAAACCCTGGCAAATCACTGGGGAGACCTCGTGGATGGAGGGGGAGAGGCATGAGAGCTCCTCCACACCGTGGGCAAAGACATCTCACAGCTAACAGACACCCTGTTAACAACTGAAGGAGGAGAAGTATCTGCCCAGTGTCCTGGGGAACACCAGCAGCAACGCCAGGGATGACCCTGCACACAGCCCCCCAGCATGGTGAGGGCTGGAAGGGACCTCTGGGGATCACCCAGGCCAAGCCCCTCTCCAGCAGGGCACCCACAGCAGCTTGCCCAGCAGCACAATGCCATGGGGGGTTGGAGGCTCTCCACATCAGGAGACTCCACAACCTCTCTGGGCAGCCTGCTCCAGCCCTCCAGCACCCTCACAACAAAGGAGTTTCTCTTCCTGTCCACATGGAACCTCCTGGGTTGCAGTTTGTGCCCACTGCCCCTTGTGCTGTCCCTGGGCACCACTCAGCAGAGCCTGGCCCCAGCCTCTTGCCCCCCACAGCTCCTTTGTCTCTTGCTGAGCATTGCTCAGCTCCCCTCTGGGGCTGCTCTTCTCCAGGCTCTCAGCCTTTGCTCCTCCCAGAGCTGCTCCAGGCCCCTCGGCAGCTTTGCAGCCTCCCTGAGTCCTCTCCAGCAGTTCCCTGTCTCTCCAGAGCTGGGCAACTCAGAACTGAACCCAGGACTCCAGATATCTCCTCAGCAGGGCAATGTAGAAGGGGAGGAGAGCATCCCTTGACCTGCTGGCCACACTCTTCTTCATGCACCCCAGTAGACTCTTGGCCTTCTTGGCCCCAAGGGCACATTGCTGGCTGATGGTGAACTTGTCCCCCAGCACTCCCAAGTCCTTCTCCACAGAGCTGCTGTCCTGTCCTGGTGCAGGGGCTTATTCCTCCCCACCCTGGGGTCCCATGTACATCCTGTTTCTCTCCCAGCAGGCCCCCAGAGCTCTTCAGAATGCTTCTCTCCATGATGCCGTGGACACAAAACTCTGGAGCAGAGGCCTGGGAACATCTTCTGTTCATAGAGTAGGTGCTGGGGAAAACACATCTTCTCTGTCCCCTTTTCATAGGATCACAGAGTGTTTGGGTGGGAAAAGCCCTCCAAATCATTGAGCCCAACCACCAACCCAACACCACCATGGCCACCAGACCCACACCACAGTGTTTTGGCCACAGCCTCCTGGAACACCTCAAGGGAAGGTGACTCCATCCCCACCCTGGGCAGTCTGTTCCAGTGCCCCAGGAACAGCTTAACTGATGCCAGGCAGTGCTACAGGCTGGGGGCAGAGTGGCTGAGAGCTGCCAAACACAAGGGGACTGAGGGGTAGTGGTTGACAGCAGCTGAACATGAGCCAGCAGTGTGCCCAGGCAGCCAAGAAGGCCAAGGGCATCCTGGCCTGCAGCAGGAACAGTGTGGCCAGCAGGAGCAGGGAAGTCATTGTGCCCTGTGCTCAGCACTGCTCAGGCCACACCTTGGGTCCTGTGTCCAGTTGTGGGCTCCTCAGGTTAGGAAAGATGTTGAGGTGCTGGAAGGTGTCCAGAGAAGGGCAAGAAAGCTGGGGAGGGGTCTGGAGCACAGCCCTGGGAGGAGAGGCTGAGGGAGCTGGGCTTGCTTAGCCTGGAGAAGAGGAGGCTCAGGGGAGACCTTCTTGCTCTCAGCACCTGGCACTTGGACTTGTTGAATGCCATCCTGCTGGACTCTGCCCATCTGTCCAGCCTGTCAAGGTCCCTCTGCAGAGCCCTTCTGCCCTCTAACTGATCAACATCTGCTCCCAACTTGGTGTCAGCTGCAAATTTGCTGATGACTGTCTCAATCCCCTCCTCCAGATCATCAATAAAGATATTGAACAGGATGGGGCCCAGCACTGATCCCTGGGGCACACCACTGGTGCCTGGCTGCCAGCTGGCAGTGGCACCATTCACCACCACTCTCTGGGCTCAGCCTCCAGCCAGTTCCTAACCCAGCTCAGAGTGCTGCTGTCCAAGCCAGGGGCTGACAGCTTGGCCAGCAGTTTGCTGTGGGGGACAGTGTCAAAGGCCTTGCTGAAGTCCAGCAACTGCTTGGGAACAGAACAACAAAGCTCTTCTGGAGCAAGTAGGGCCATTAATTATGGAGCAGTGTGGGGAAAGGAATTAAAAATTGAAAGGGAAATGTTGGATAATTCAGAAAATCAACCTGAGCTCTGCAGCAGAGGGGGGGAGGGTGGTGCTGGGCTCCCAAAAAGCAGGCAGAGAGCCTTCAGAGGGCTGAATTATTCATGGTGCCTCTAATTTATTCATATTTCTTTGCTTTGCTAATGTTCCAGGGAGACAAGGAGGGCCCAAAGGATGAGGCTGTGGATCTGTAGCCGTGAGGAGAAGGGGAGGGAAGGTGGAGAGCCCAGGACAGCAGAGTCCAAGGGCATGAGATGGAACACATCTACGTGCCATGTGCTGCACTTTGGCCACAGCAACCCCAGGCAGAGCTACAGGCTGGGGGCAGAGCGGCTGAGAGCAGCCAGGCAGAGAGGGACCTGGGGGTGCTGGTTGATAGTAGACTCAACATGAGCCAGCAGTGTGCCCAGGGGGCCAAGAAGGCCAAGGACATCCTGGCCTGCATCAGGAACAGTGTGGCCAGCAGGAGCAGGGAAGTCATTCTGCCCTGTGCTCAGCACTGGTTAGGCCACACCTTGAGTCCTGTGTCCAGTTCTGGGCTCCTCAGGTTAGGAAAGATGTTGAGCTGCTGGAAGGTGTCCAGAGAAGGGCAGAAAGCTGGGGAGGGGTCTGGAGCACAGCCCTGTGAGGAGAGGCTGAGGGAGCTGGGCTTGCTTAGCCTGGAGAAGAGGAGGCTCAGGGGAGACCTTCTTGCTCTCTGCAACTCCCTGAAGGGAGGTTGTAGCCAGGTGGGGGTTGGTCTCTTCTGCCAGGCCCCCAGCAGCAGAACAAGAGGACACAGTCTCAGGTGTGCCAGGGGAGGTTTAGGCTGGAGGTGAGGGAAGAAATTCTTGCCAGCAAGAGATTTGGCCATTGGAATGTGCTGCCAGGGAGGTGGTGGAGTC
>JAAWVA010000891.1:0-16411 GCA_015227895.2 Colaptes auratus | reverse complement strand
AGGTGGAAGCTCTCTGTGTCAGAAGAGGATTCCAAGGAGGCATCTCAGCTGCAAAAGAAAGAGAATTCAGCTGTTGCCCTCTGTTGGGGCCCAAAGCATTCCACAGCAGGCCGAAAGAGAAGGCAGCTACAAATGAAAGCCGGCAGGCACGCTGCTGCTCTGCTGCAGCACTCACAGCCATCACAGTCAGCTGCAGGCACTGCTGCTGCTCTGCTGCAGCACTCACAGCCATCACAGTCAGGACTCCCTGCAGAGGCTCCTTCTCTCTACCAGCAATCAAACCAGACAAACCCCCCTGCTCCTGTGAGCAGGATGGGTCAACACCAGCTGCTAGCATGATGGAAATCCTTGCTCAGCTAAGGCAGGGACTGCTCACCTGGCAGAGTGCTTGGGGATTTTCTGCCTTCTCACAGAGCTGCCAGGGGAATGGAGGCTACCCCAGACCTCTCTTCTTTTCTGGACACCGGGGCTGTGCTTTTTCAGAATGGTGCTAAAGCTTCAGTCTCAAAGGCCAGCACAGAGAGGCTTTAGGAGCTCTGGAGCAGATGTTCAGGAGATCCTTTGCTTTGCTGTCTACTGGCTGCAAGGGTCAGAAATTCCCAGCCCTGCTCACACACCCAGACCCTTCCCTGAAGGGGATTAACATCCCTGCTTTCACTTCACACCAAAACCCAGTGGCTACCTGTAGAAAGCTTCCTGTTCTGCTCTCTGCTAGCCAGACAGCTCCCTGGGACAAATGCTTCTGCAGCATCCCCCCCCTGCTGTGCCAAACCCCAGGGGAACTGCTGCAGCACTGGAAATGCAGCAACACCCACTGGCAGCAGCTGCCTGGCAAACAGTGCCTGTGCCAGCTCTGTGCTTTCAGGTCGCTCCCTCGCTGCCAGACTTGTGGCATCTTCCCTGCCCTACCTCATTCCAGGTGCTCCTTCAGGGTCAGCAAGGAGCTGCTCTGACCTGCTCAGCCACAACATCAAACACACTGCTAAGCACTCGGCTACACTGTGCACACTGGAGCCCTGGCCAGGGGTCTGAGAAAAGCTTTGTGGAAGCCCAAGAGCAGAATGTGAGGAACTCAGCAGCTCCCTCACCTCAGCCTTCACTCTTGTGACACAGTCCCCCTTCACTGAAACCCACCTGATGCAATTCCACCCTGTCCCCTCAAGCCCTTTCCCTAGGCCTCAAACCAGCCCAGGCAAAGCAGCAGGACAATAAGAGGTCTCCTTGCTGGGCTGGGCCCCCCTTTCCCAAGCCTGCCATGCTTGCCCATTGCCTGGGAGTTGGTGACCTCTGACAGCCTTGTCCCTCTCTACCTCAGTCATGGCCAACAGGGGAGCAATAGCAAACTCAGAAGCCAGCAAGTCCTGGGGCAGTGTAACTGGCGAAAGCACCACAAAACTGCAGCACCTGGGAGGAGGCAGAAGGGAAAATCCTGATGAAAGTCGATTCTGAGCCCCTGTGAACAGGGGACCCTAAAGCCAGACCCCTGGAGCTGCTGGATCACAGTGCAACAATCTCTCAGGCACCACCTCCAGCAAGGCCAGGACCAAGCCAGGCTTCTCCAGGCAGTTCTCATTCCCAGAGGGCCAAAGCTTTGCAAGTGTTTGCTCTGACTCAAGCAAAAGGTAGCTCCTGGACAGGCTCTCGCCAGCAACCTCTGTGTTTGGACAGCGCCTCTGCTGTCACCCTGGGGTTGTCTATTCCACTGGATACAAACAGCTGCCTGTGTGGCATTTCGCATGCACACAGACCACCACGGACCCCTGGAGCAAGCTAAGTGTGCATGTATGACTACCAAACCTGCACTGCGGTTGCTGCTTCACCATAACATTCTGCTGCCACCACCTGGTCATTTCCAGTGGGTTAGGATTAAACACTTAAAACCAACCTCTTGATCACCTCCCACTCTCAATGCATCTGAAACTGCTGCTGAACCAGAGCTGCTTCAGCATTTCACCTGCATCAGCGGTTGCTGGCAAGGTGCACAGCCACTGCTCCTTGGGAACTGGGAGAGGGAGCAGCAGCCCCTGCCCCCCCTGCAGCACGCCCTCCGGGCCCGGAGCTCTCCGCTGCAAACAACCAGGCCAGCAATGCCCTTGGTGCTCTCATCTGCAATGCCTGCCAGAGGCAAATGAACTATGAGCCTACATGGAGCAGGAAAAGCTCTGCACCAGAAATTGTATCTCCTTCCCTTCTTTCCTCTTCCCTACCACCCTTCTCAGCAGCAGCAGTCTCCCTCTGGGACAACCACACTGAACTGGGCTGCTTTCCAGCAGGGCAAACTGCTCTGCTCTGCCTGTCCAAACTGCAGTGAGCAGTTTCCAACAGCCAGCCTGCAGCCTCCACCTATCCATCCAGACCCAGGGAGGAAGGCAGGACCAACTCTTGACACAGGATCACAACAGGAACCTCAGCTGCTGCCAGTTTAGTTGGGGAAAACACCAAAGGGTCCCTGCTCCCCTCAGAAAGCACAGTGGCCCCCTGCTGCAGGGCAGCTCTGCCCAGGCAAGAGCTGCCTGCAGAGCTGACGGGGGCTCTCCTGCTTTAAACCAACTGCTTCTGCTCTCCTGAAGCACTCTGAACAAGCCCACCCCAGCCTTCCAGCCAGCTCTCTGCACCTACCAGCTGTTTCCACAGCTCTTCCCCAGAGAGCAGGGAAATGAAGAGAGTTATGTGATGCACACTCAGCTTCCCATGGGCTCAGGGAGGGAACCATTTGCAGCTTGTGCTGAGAGGCCCCATCCCTGTGCCCCTGGCTTTAGCTTGCTGTAGTCTGCAGTGACGGGAATGCAAGGCTGAGCAGCTCTGGTGCACCTGTGAGGAACATTACTGCAGCTTCTAAACTCAGTGCACACAGGACAAAAGCCAGAACCTAGAATCCTTGGTGCTTTGCAGGGGGCAGAGTGGAAAAAGGTATCGAAGAGAGAGCAAAAGGGGGAGAAGAGATTTCACATAGTGACATGAGAAGAAAACCAGAGCATGTGAGCTAAAGCTCTGCAAGGCCTGCACACTGCCCTTTGGCAGCACCACTCAAGAGCAGTACAGCCACTCCCAGGGGAGAAACCAACACCTCTGAGGAGGAACTCTGCCTTTACGGTGACATACTCTGACCACTTCAGGCAGAGCTGCCACCAGCTCCAATGTGGAAGGAAGCCCAGGTCATGGAGAGGGAGAGCTTGCCAATCATGGCCAGGTACTGGCTTCTCTAGCTTTGCTGGGGTTAAGCCCTCTTTGGCAGCCAGCAGCAGACCTCAGCTCCTTCTTCAGCTGTGCCTCCTTCGCCCATCGCTGCGCTGGAGGTGGAACAAAAGCAGGGAGAAAGCAACAACTCCCCTGCTGCCCCATGCAGGCAAACCACTCTGTACCCCCTAGCAACTGAAACCTGGAGGGGAGGGGCAGCAAGCCAGGCCCCCCAGCAGCCCCGGTGTAGCCCTGGAGCTGTCACCAGCAGCGTTCCGGAGAGCTGCTGGGAGAGGTAGTGCTGAAAGACCTCTGATGGGGCAGGCTCCAGGGCAGCTGAGGAGAGCTGGCGGTGCAAAGAGAGCAGGGAGGGTTCAGCGCTGGCAGCAGGGCTCCTGAGCCCTAAGCCTGCTCTGCTCTCCATCAGGGCCAGTTCCTTGGGAGCTGCCGAGCCAGCCCGGAGCTGTCACCCTCAGCACCCCCCCACCCTCCAGCACTCCCCGGCCCTGTCCCTTGTCACGTTGCAGTTCCCTTCCTTCCCGGCAGGCACAGCAGTGCCAGGGCTGCTTTGGCACAGTCTGTGCAGCCTGGGAGCAGGGGGGAGCCAGCCGGGTTGAGCCTGAGCTGACCCAAGGGCCAGGGGCCTTCCCTGCCCCCCCCCCCGATCTCCAGGCTCACCCTGGTGCTGAGCCACTGATTGCTCCCAGGAGAGAGCCCAGGGCCAAAGCTCCCTTCAAGCCACACCCCACAGCCACGAAAATACACCCCAGGACCCTCACAAGCCCCCCATCTGCACATTTCCCAGGAGGCTTCTACTGCCTCCTCACAGCCCCCAACCCTGCCTCAAGAACCCAGAAAGAGCCCTCCAGGGCCTCCCAACCACTCCCGGGGTCAGCACAGCCGCAGCCCCCGGGCCTCGGCCAGCCCCGGCCGCAGCACCCCCCCCCGCGCCTCGGCAGCCCCGGCCGCAGCACCCCCCCCGGGCCTCGGCCGCCCCCGGCCGCAGCACCCCCAAACCCAGAAGGATCTCCCAAGGATTCTCAAGTCACCCCCAAGACCCCCACGAAAATACACCACCACCACCCCCCCCCAACCACTGCGGAAACCTCCCACACACCCGCACCCGGGAACAGCCTCAACCACTGGAGAACTCCAACTCACCGCGGGAGAACCCAACAGCACCCCGAAGAACACCCAGCTGCTCCCCCCAACCAAAATAAAGCTCCAAACCCCCGGGGCCGCTCACAGGGAACTCCTCAGCAGGACAAACAGGCACAACCCCCGACGGGGGCGCCCAGCGCTCCCTTTATAAACCCTCGCCTGGCACAGTCCAGAAGCTTCCTTAGCCTGCGACGCTCCATGGGCGAGAGCCTTGTCCGTCTCCCAAGGCCCCACCTCTCCGGCCCCTGCTCCAATCAGCTGCGCCGCTGCCGTCACACCACCGGCAAGAGCCGGGAAACGCTCTGCTGAGCCTCCTGCTGCTGCGCGGGGCGGAGAGCGGCGCCGAGCCCGCGGCACGGCCCGGGCCAGAGCGTTCCTTAGCGCAGGGCGCAGCAGGCACCCTCGGCAGCCCAGGAAGCGCCACCCCCACCCCCAGAGACCAGGACCCTGCAACGGTAGCCGCCTGGAGACAGAGCCCCAGGGCCTTATTAAAGCCATCAGCCTGTTATAAATGACCGAGCCAATTAAAGTCAAACGAATATAGTTTTAATTTGAAAAGAGCAATTTTAAAGCAGTAAGTGACGAGCAAAACAGCGCCGGGTGCTGAAGCGCACCTAATCACTTTCTAAGTACCTCTTAAATATTCTACCCTTAATACATATGCATACAAAGGTGGGCTTATTTAAAGTAGTTTGCTCTTCTGGCGGTCTTTCCATGATGTCATCCTCCAGCCAGCACAGCGGCGGGCTGTGTGCCGAGTCTTGCGATGTGTCTGCTCTCGTTCTGTTGTTACAACCAATGTCCTTTCCAGGGATGGGTCTGCACATAGGTTCTGTGATTCTCACAATCGTCCTTTGTGTTCATGTCTTCTGTAGCAACTTCTCTCCTTTCTCATCCTTGAGGACTTCTCTACCTTTCCCATCCTTAAAGAACTTCTTATTTCATACTACTTCAATTGTTAGCTGCTAATTCCTAACATTTCACCAGGGCAGTGGTACACATACATTAAAGCAAATAAAATAAATAACAACAGGTTATAATAAACCTAAAATCTTACTCTATAAAAACAAGTCAAATTACTCATAAACAAATAATTATAGTGTGAGAAATGGAATGATAATTCGTGTCAATGAGATGATTTGATTAAAGCAAAAGCAGAAGCATGAATGATGAGACGAGGGGTCAGACACAGGGAACTTACATATGAACTGGAGTGAGATTCCTTTAGGCCTCATTATCATTACTGCTGTTGGGTGGGCAGCAGGCTGAGCATGGCCCTGGGGTGCAGAGCTCTTCTGCCTGCTGCCCTCTGGGGAGCCAGCCCTCAAGCCTGAGCTGGATTTGGCTGCAGCAGGTCTCCAACAAGCAGCTCCGTGACCTGCTGGAGCCCATGGGCCCTCTGCCCATCCAGGAGGATCCTGAGAGAAGAGTTGTGGTCCAGAGTCTCCCCACCCACCAGGTGGGGGTGGAAGCAGGCAGAAGGTGTGGGCAGCACTGCGCCTGCCCCAGGGGTGCCAGCGAGCAATGGGGACCCGGGGTGGGGGATGGTGGGGGGGTCTGGGGTGGGGGGCTGTGGGGACCCGGGGGTGCCCGCTGGCGGGTGCTGGCTGGCAGCAAAGGTGAGCCCAAGGCCAGAGGAGCCCTGCAGAGCCGCAGGAGGCCTCAGCCTGTGTCCCTGTGGCCACTCGGGCAACGGCCGCTCGGTGCCTGTGCTGGGGCCGCACTGATCCCTGCCCTCTGCCTGCTCCCTGCCAGCCCAGCTCGGCAGAGCAGCTGCTGCAGCTGCTGCACAGGGGCAGCAGGAACCGGAGGCAGCATGCCGCTGTGAGAAACGAGCTCACTGCTGAAATTTATAACCAGTTTATTGTAAAATAAAGGCAACACAGCGCTGGGCGCAGAGCGAATTTGCTAGAGGCGCGCCTGAACAACACGAGTGGAACTTATCTAGGCGGCAAACATACAGATTCATATTCAAACATACCTATTCCCCAGCACGCTCCCACCCCTCTCCTTGCGGCCGCACTCCCGGTTCCTCCTCCAGCCGTGCCAGGCTGTGGCTCAGTTCTACCTTGTCCCGGGCCAGCCCGGCTGCCAGCTGGTGGCCAGGGCGTCCCGCAGCTGACCCTGCGTTCAGCTCCTGGACCTACTGAACATTTTAACATTTAAAAAATAACCCTCCTTCTACTTTTACTGAACATTTGAGCATTTAAAAAATAACCTTAAGATATCTCCCGCAATCTACTTTTCTCTCTCTAGGCTTTCCTCTATTATCCTTAACCCCAGAGGACTATCCAGGGGTATATCCCTGGGTACCCTTGTTGCTCCCATGTTTCCCAGGGCTGGTCTGCACCTGACCCTTGCCCCATTTCCTGAGGTCCACGCTTTCCATCACCAACCGCCTCGTCCCTTCACTGGCCAAGTCCCTCGCGGGATATTGGAAACGCAGTTAGAAGGACTCCGCACTCGCTTCGTGGGTCCGGACTGTCCAGCCCACGTCTCACGCACACACACACTCTCACCGACCTCAATACCCGCCCAACCGGACAATACTTACAGCCCTTTTCTTGCCGGGTCTTCGTGCACAAGAATTACAGGCAGCCGCGGCAGCCGGGAGCTCCTTCCCTTGCCTTTATTTTATCATGTGGCTGGATCGTTTACCCGTGCTCCGAGAGGCTTCCAGGGTCCTCCTTCCGGGCCGCCGAAATCGGCGGGGGCGCCCCCCCTTCTGAAGGGTCCCGAAAGCCCTTACAGACAGGGGAATCACGTACGGGTCACCAAATTGTGAGAAACGAGCTCACTGCTGAAATTTATAACCAGTTTATTATAGAATAAAGGCAACACAGCGCTGGGCGCAGAGCGAATTTGCTAGAGGCGCGCCTGAACAACACGAGTGGAACTTATATAGGCGGCAAACATACATTCCCCAGCACGCTCCCACCCTCTCCATCAGGACTGAGACAAACTGCACATTTGACCTGGCCAGTCTTCAGACCTGTTGGCGCCTCACCTTTCTCTCACAATACAGACCATAACCAACCAATCGGCCCAACGATCGAGCCCCAGGTCCCCAGTAATTGCCCTTGCGAAAGCCAAATATTAAAACCTATTTCTCACAGTGGCAACATGACTTGTAGTGACGAAACTAAGTCCTGCAAAGAGGAAATAGTTTTATTCTCCTGCTCATGCCATTCCTCTTCTCCTTCACTGAAGCGGCTAAACAGGCACCTAAAACCGCACAAACAAAAGCTTTGCCTTTTCCGGCTCTGGCTCTTGCACCTTTCTGCAGGCCACAATACGATCAGCCACACTCTGGAAGTTATTCCAGTTTTCACGGGCCCAGTCAAGTACCTGTACAGAGGGGGCGGGCACCGTGAGCTTCTAAAAGGTTAAAAAGCCTCTCACTCCGAGCCATCCTTTTGTTTCACAAAGCATTTCTTAATAGAGCACTAAGTTCACGGGGAATTCAGATCAAAACACTGTTGGTACCAACAAAATCTTCCCTGGGAAAACGTACACTTTTAAAAGGCTTACTACACAATAACCTTCTCCAGGAAAAATGCACAATAGATTTTTCAGGAGAGGTCACACACAAAAACAAACCAACCTGGGCTTCTCAAGAGAAAGTCACACTATTTCCCTGAGAGAACCCACACTTGCAAAAGTTCTCAGCTTTTGTTCATCAAATTTCCTTTACAACAGGACAAGAACCTATGTTTCTTAGGGAAGAGTCACTCTGCTACCCTTAGAGAACGCACACACTTCTCAACTTCTACTTCAATACTGGGCTTCTCAGGGAAGCTGCGCTTTCCCCGAGGCAATACACACTTTACAAATATCACCAACGCTGGGTTTCCCAAAACAGGGTACTGAGAATTCTCGAGGAGGTCACACTATAAAATCAACATTGTACCCCAGTTCATCTTCCCCGGGAAAACACAGACATTTAAAGCAGGGTACAGAGGATTCTCGAGGAGGTCACACTATGAAATCAGCATTTGTACCCAGATAATCGTCCCCGAGAGAGCACACACGTTTAAAGCTTTTGAGATCCCACACAGTCTCTCTGAAAACTTTCGCTTTGTCCTTCTCCAGCCACTTCCCTCTCGGGAGAGTGAAAACGCGAATCTGGACTCCGCACTCACTTGGTACTCAGGGTACGTCTCACCCACACACACATTTTGGGGTTCTCAGAAATGCAATAGTCTTGCTGTGAAACTTTCACTGCACGGGAATCCTGCCGACTACGCCAATTGTAAAGGTCTAATGTCTCGATCCTGAGAGGGAAAGAGATTCAGCTTTTTAATGAATATTCCCGTGTTGTGAAATCAGAGGCACAAACGAGGCAAAATATCAACAGCTAGACTATTGATTACATAAATACAGTGGATGGACATAAATAAAGTGGATAGATCAGAAGGGGATAGAGAGAAACATAGAGAGAGAGAGAGAAGAGAGAAAAGGAAAGGAATTATATTACCACACCCTCACCCCCCAAGACAGTTTGAGTCTGTGGAGGACAGGTGCTGCAGGAGATGTTGGGTCTGTAGAGAAATGGTGCTGCAGGAGATGTCGGGTCTGTAGAGGAAGGGTGATGAGGCTTTGGCTGTAGAAGGGATGTGGTCCTCTGGGCAGCTTCTTCAGCTCCATGAGTTGCAGCAGCCGGAACTTAGGGCACAGAGAGAGGGTTTACAGAGTCCAAGGTCCGTTGTGTTGGCCCGTGATCCTTCCAGCCTGTGGTGCTGCATTTTGCTTCTCCAGTTTTCTTCTCCGTTTTTCTTCTACCTAGCCAGTAGTTGGCTCCAGTCTTTTATACAGTTGTTTAGTCCTCAGGCAAATGTTCAGGTGTTGTTCCCCAGGATATCGTTCTGGGAATCATCCTTAGGTAAGTGTCCAGGTATCGTTCCCCAGGAAATCTTTCTGTGTACTCAGGTGAGTTTGGGCAGCCGTCTGGATGGAGGGGGGAGGAGGCCTCCACCTCCTCTCTGCTCCATCTACCTACCCACACACCCTTTACACATCAGGGAATCCATTGTCCTTTCCTGGGGTATCTGATGGCTGGAAATGATCTGTCCTGCAGGCGTGCTGGCTGGGCCCTTGGGCCATTGCTGTAGGCCAGCTGCAGTCCCGTGAGCAAGGTTATCTTTGCACCTTCCAAGAGTCCTTCCAGTGGCTCTGCCCAAGGCACAGCAGCTATTGTCTGGGCAAGCAGCAAGTGATTTTATCTTTGTTGAGTCACACCAGGAGAGACAAGCTTTAGTCTCTCACAGAGACTCAGTAAGTTTCTTGTATTATGCTTCTATTTAGGCGCCTGACACAGGTAGAATCATTTCAAAAGACCTGTGAGTCTTCAGAGGGTTTGGACAAACCTTGATACAAAAAGTTCTCTGTCTGAAGTGACAGAGGTATGTCAATATTTCACAGAAAGAGTCCAGATGCTTCCTATCTATACAAAGGTCATCTACCTAAAAATAACAGAAACATACATATCTCAGATGTCCTTTATCTTACACAAAGATCATCTTGTCTAAGACTAACAGAAGTAAATTACTGAAGAATCCTGCTATTCCTTATCTATGCAAAAGGCTGTCTGCCAACTCCTCTCCCCCTTCCTGCATTCCAGCATTTCAGCTAACGAGAGGAAGTTTATTGACGCTGTTATTCTGTTCAAAGAAGAATTTTCAGTTTATCAATTCCCCCTTTCTTACAGCAAATAGTATATTCCTATACTATATTTTCTTAAAATAATGTCCTGTTTCCAGCTCATGCCTGAGTTTATCAATTTTATACTTGTGGTAGGATTCCATACCACTCTTTCCAGTACACATAATTATCTTAGTCAAAACTAACAGTAATATGATTAATACAATGATTATTACAATTCCCAGCAACAACTGTTTAAGCCATAATATATGGGCAGCCATGAGGTTAACTCTTCCCAGAGGTCTGATAACCCATATGATGTATCATCCTTGCTCACCTCATGTAATACTTTCCCTGTTCCCATATATTTAGTACATCAGTTTGAATTTGTCCTGACTTATCTACATAGGTGCAACAAGTGGTGTTTATCAAGGTACACACCCCTCCATTTCAGCTGTAATAATATCCAGAGCCAGCCTGTTTTGCAGTGAGACACTGCTCACAGATTTAACTTCCACCTGCAGGTCTGCACCGCATCAGCTGCTGAATTAGCCATGATTTCCTCGTAGCTGAGAGATTTACTATGCTTTTTCAAGTTGTGCAACACCTAATGCAGGGATCAATGCTCGAACAAAACTGTGGTATCCAGTATTGTATCTAACAAGGGGTTTGCTGTCCTTCTATGTCTTCTCCAAAGAGTTCTCCAATATCCTCTAGGCAGGGTCTCATGATGGACCGTGATTTGTGGGGTTAAGTAGCCTGCAGTGCAAACTCCTGTCCATTTAGGGGCAAGCTTTTTCTGGCATACCCGTCCCCACATAACCACCAATATCCATAAGGGAGTAAGCAGCTAGCTTGACTTAATAAGGCTACACCAGCCCCCACAACATCCAGCCTGTTTTCTTTAGAAGAAGTACAGCCATTTCCCTGAACCCATGGACTGGCACCTGAGACTTCTCCAGGGGAAGAGTAATTCCAGCTGCAGCCCAGCCCTGTTAAATTTCGCCATCCTACCTTATTTTCACTGCTTTCATTACTTTCTACAAAAAGGGTGCGTGAAGGATCTACAATCAATAAGTCAAACTTTGGACCCAGGCTCTCTGAGCTATCTTTCCCATGCTGACAATTATGGAAGTTACTAACAGATGTAGTCACCCAGTCTGATGGCCCCCAAGTCCAATTCATTGAGGCTACTCCACATAAAGGGG
The DNA here is from genome assembly GCA_015227895.2 of Colaptes auratus. NCBI lineage: Eukaryota > Metazoa > Chordata > Aves > Piciformes > Picidae > Colaptes > Colaptes auratus. The sequence continues at coordinate 5,225 of JAAWVA010000891.1, read as the reverse complement.
TCCTCATTTGGCCTCGAGGAAGTTCAGTACATATCCAACAGTTAGAGAGATTAGTTTGCAAAGCCAATTCTTGACTAACATTTAAATACATATTTCCTTCCTGTGGTGGGGTGAGAACGTTCCCTCCCCACACACAGGGAAAGAAACCACAGCTAGCTCAGTCGGAAAAGCTGATGAAAGCTCTATTGACAGGCATCAATGGAATGCAATGAATATGTACACAAAGATACAATAGTTACAATATATACAGAAATACACAACAATGAACACAATGCAGAAAACCTTTTCCCTCCAGCCAGCCAGGGGGGTTCCCTGAACCCCCCTCTCCCTCCCCACCTCCCTTTTTTTCCCAAAAGGGTTAGAGAGAGAGAGAAAGGCAATTAAGGAAGAAAAATTCTGTTAGCTCAAAAAGCACAGGCAAGAATTAGTGTCTTATCTGGTTAGCTGTTAACTCAAGGCCGTTCCTGCTTCAGAAAAAGAGAAGCCGTCCAGCCCACAGGACAGAGAAGCACAGACTGCACCCAGCCTGAACCCAGACCAGACACAGACTGAACCAACAGAACCCAAACTTAAAATTGCATTTTACAATCTACCAATGAAATTAGTTTAGACTATCTTGTTTTTGTTCAAATATCAAAAACATTCAGCCAGAGTGTTCAGCAACTGTCTCTTTCTTAAAGACACAGCCTCAACCGGTCACACTTCCCATCCCTCAATAGTATCTACAAACAAATCACAATTATCGATATAACTTGAGCTTCAGGGGTCCCTGGGATTCGAGTTTCCATTCTCTCGCTGAGGTCTTCTTGACCCTGGTGTGGTGAATCAAGCAGCTTGTTCCTTAATTTTGATGGCTGTGAAGGATGCCAGTAACACTTGATATGGTCCGGTCCACTTGGGCTCTAGAGGGTTCTCTGAAAGAGATCTGACATAGACATAATCTCCAGGTTCCACATCATGGACTGGTCTGTCTAACCCTCTCACATTGGTTCCAGTCACCTGTTTATTAACAATGCTCAGGTTCTTATAAATCTGCTGAACAAACTTGTTCAACATTTCCTCTCTGAATTGTCCTGGTTCTGAAGGGTCCATAGTTCCTACATAAGGTCTTCCAAACAGGATTTCAAATGGGCTCAACCTTCTTTATTCTTGCTTAGTTCGAATTCGCAACAGGGCAATTGGCAATGCTTGTGGCCAAGGAAGGTTTGCTTCCTGCCCAATTTTACTATCTGATTTTAATTAAATGGTTCATTTTCTCCACTTGCCCACCGAATGTGGATTGTAGGGGGTGTGGAGTTGCCAATCAATCCCTAAGATTTTGCTCACTTGTTGTACCACCTTGGCCACAAAATGAGGTCCCCTGTCTGAGGAAATAGCGGCAGGTACCCCCAGACGAGGTATTCTCTCCTGTAACACTGTCTTAGTAACCTCCCGTGCTTTGTTTGTGCGGCAGGGAAACGCTTCTGGCCAACCAGAGAAGGTGTCAGTGAGTACCAACAGGTACCTGTATCCCCCCTTTCTTGGGAGCTCAGTAAAATCAATTGCCATGTTGTCCTGGATCATTTCCTTTGCTAATTTGTCCCAGTCTAACTCCTCTTCTTACCTTGGGGTTAGCCTTAAGGCACACCTCACATTGGCGGGTTACCTGTTCTACCGTGGTGTATAACTTCCGTGCTATACATTCCTGAACCAATTTTCGATACAGAGCTTCTGCTCCCCAATGAGTCCCTTCAGGCAGTTGTGGAGAGCAGTAAGGTCTCCCCTGAGCCTCCTCTTCTCCAGGCTAAGCAACCCCAGCTCCCTCAGCCTCTCCTCATAGGGCTTGTCTTCCAAACCCCTCACCAACTTTGTTGCCCTTCTCTGGACATGTTCCAGCAAGTCAACCTCCTTCCTAAACTGAGGGGCCCAGAACTGGACACAGGACTCAAGGTGTGGCCTAACCAGTTAGGCTTGATGGTTTTAATCAAAGGCTACATCAGAATGGCAGGGTGCAGTGTACTGCACTTGCAAAAAATCTAAACAATAATCTTCTTTTTAAATGATGTGCATCTGATGTCTTCGGTACCAGGAGTAACTAACTCCCAACCCCAAAATTAATAGGAAAGTCCAGCTTTCTGAAGCCAGAATTTTAGATGCCAAGCCAGAAGAACACCGTCAGAAAGAGCCACTTGTAGCCACCACTTGCAGCCCAGAAAGCGAAGCAGAGCCTGGGCTGCAGCAAGAGAAGTGTGGCCAGCAGGGCCGAGGAGCTGATTCTCCCCTCTGCTCTGCTGAGACCACAGCTGGAGCTCTGTGTCCAGGTCTGGAGCCTCTGTTGCAGGAAGGATCTGGAGGTGCTGGAAGGTGTCCAGAGAAGGGCCACGAGGATGAGCAGAGGGCTGCAGCTGCTTTGCTATGAGGACAGACTGAGGGAGCTGGGGCTGTTAAGTCTGGAGAGGACTCCAAGGAGAACTTATTGTGGCCTTGCAGTATCTGAAGGGGGCTACAAGAAAGCTGGGGAGGGACTTTTCAGGGTGTCAGGGAGGGATAGGACTGAGGGGAATGGGAAAAAAATAGAAATGGGTAGATGGAGATTGGATCTTAGGAAGAAGTTGTTCCCCATGACAGTGGTGGCACAGGTTGCCCAGGGAGGTGGTGGAAACCTCCTGCCTGGAGTTTTTGCAGCCAGGCTGGATGTGGCTGTGAGCAACCTGATGCAGTGTGAGGGGTCCTGCCCATGGCAGGGGGGTTGGAACTGGCTAATCCTTGAGGTACCTTCCAACCCTAACAGTTCTACGCTTTTAGGATTTAAGAGCCTGTATAAACCTAATGTAGTTTAAATTCAGCTTGGTCCAACACATTCAAAATAATTCTTAACAAAGTCCAAGTCACCTTCCATGTCCTTGTTACTCCTTACAAGCAGCTGAAACTTTGGCAATGCGAACTGTGCCTCAGCCATGCTACTCACCTTGCTGAGAAGGCAGATGAGGCACAGGTCGTGCTGGCTGCAGGGATTACCAATAAACTTCCTGGTTTCTTTAACATTTTGAGGAGTCACACTTTAAAAAAGCAGCAGCAGAAACCAATACAGAATGTTCAGTTTCACACACATGTAGGAGAGCAGTCTATCACTTGTTAGTTGCATTTGACAAGAGGATGCACTGTGTTTAGTATCTGGCACACAGCGCAGCAAGGCCTGACACAGAAGGGGGCCTACAGGAAGGCTGGGGAGGACTTCTCAGGATCTCAGGGAGCGATAGGACTAGGGGAACGGAATGACGCTGGAGGTGGGGAGATTGAGGCTGGAGGGAGGAGGAAGTTCTTCACCATGAGAGTGGTGAAGCCCTGGAATGGGTTGTGCAGGGAGATGGCTGAGGCCCCATCCCTGGAGGTGTTTAAGCTGAGGCTGGATGAGGCACTGGCCAGGCTGCTCTAGTGTGGGGTGTCCCTGCCCGTGGCAGGGGGGTTGGAACGGGCTGCTCCTTGTGGTCCCTTCCAGCCCTGTCTGATACTATAATACTACGATACTATGATAATCAGTGTGCTTAGATGGCAGAATATGCTGGATCACATTTGCATTAAGACATACTCACAACATAGTTCTCACTTTCCTTTCCAGTTGAGCTACCTAAGTTTCTTCTCCAAAAGACTTTTCTCTATGTATTTGAAGAAAGGAGATGGGGACATGTGATGGAAATGAAAGTATTGCCTAAAAAATTACCTCAATGGAGTTAGAATTCATTAACACACAGTGTAGCCTTACAGTCTGCTGGCTGCACAAGAGTTACTTTCGTATCTATCCATCTACATAACCTTGCCTAACTGCTTTTGAATGCCTACTTTGGCTAAACTAATACAGTTTTGCATCTCCCCACTCAGTTAGCTGCTACAGAAGCAGCAACAACTGCTACAGTGGTGCTGGGCTGCCCAATCTCCCACTGTAAGTAACCATCAGTTGTAAAATCTCATTTGTAATACCTACACTTTAACTCTTCCCACCCCCATCTCCGTTGTTGCCTGGGAACTGTCATGATTTGTAGGCACTTCAGCTGCTTTTAGAGAAAAAACAATAGCAGAAACAACAGCCAACAGAACAGCAATGGCACTGAATTCTGAGCTCCCTAAGAGACTTTACAATACAAGGGTGCCATTGGTATAACAACAAAGGATTACAAGAAGACTATCACATATCAAAACTAGACTTGTAGATATATTATCCAAACAGAGTATGGAAAAGTTAGGCCATTTAAACGACCTTCCAGTATCACTCTCCATTTAGCTGATCTGTGCATCATAAAAAAACAACCAAAAATGAAATTAAAAATACTCTGGCAATTTACTGGGTTACTATCATTTGAACCTGTACACTGAACTCTTCGTGTATCCAAGTAACAGTTTTCAACATAGCCAATCTAAACACAATCAGGTCTAGAAACCAACTGTTGAATGGTTACTGTGTGAATCAGAACAGTGAGCTAAAAGCAGGGGGAAAAGTTCTGCTTGATTCCTTGTGTTTCCCACTGTCTCATGAAAAACTAAAGACTTGAAAGCTGCAGTTCAACAGCAACAATGAAAACTCCTGCCAGGGGTGACCTGAGACTACGCTCTAGGATGTCTTTAGTTCTATCCAGACACAGAACACTTGTTTAACTCCTATTTATACTAGACACGAATGTCCACACTGGAAGATGAAAAAGCAAGTTTTCCTCCATACTCTGGGAGTAAATGATAGACACACACCCTTTAAAAGCAGGAGAGGCTGTTCAAGAGCCTGGCTAGACTCTAGAGCACAGCACTCCTGATGAAAGCAAGGTGGCTTGAAGTGGACAGCAAAACAACACACTTCATCCCTCTGTGCCCCCACCAAATTCCCATGAGGAAACTCCCACAGCAAGCAAACCAGTAAAAGAGAATGAGAAAGAGAGGGGAGTTTGGGCAGGGGTGACATTGAGTGCACTGACAGAAGAGCTCTATTTCCTCCTCCTTTAAGCTGAAAGAGCAAGCTAAAAAGTTCTCTAGGTCTACAGCCCAACTTCTGGATGAATACAGTTTCTATTGACTAATAGCAAGAAGAGTGGAGAAAGATTAGTTTTGATGGCTGAGCAATAAGCCATTTCCATGAGACTGCTGTTGCAGGGGAAGCCTCCTGCAACCAGGGCTCCTTCTTAGAAACACCTTATGATCTTATAAAGTATTCTTACAGGGGTACTCCCCACTGGGGACCTGCCTCAAGGAAAGGAAGCCTT
>JAAWVA010000890.1:0-16420 GCA_015227895.2 Colaptes auratus | reverse complement strand
GATGGGCTGGGGCAGGGTTTGGGATGGAGCTGGTGGCTGAGGCTTCATGGGGTGGGATGGGCTGGAGCAGGGTTTGGGCTGGAGCTGGTGGCTGAGGCTTCATGGGGTGGGATGGAGCAGGTTTGGGTTGGAGCTGGTGGCTGAGGCTTCATGGGGTGGGCTGGGGCAGGGTTTGGGCTGGAGCTGGTGGATGATGCTTCATGGGGTGGGATGGGCTGGAGTAGGGTTTGGGCTGGAGCTGGTGGCTGAGGCTTCATGGGTGGGATGGGCTGGAGCAGGGTTTGGGCTGGAGCTGGTGGCTGAGGCTTCATGGGGTGGGGATGGAAATCATCCTCTCCTTGGTCCCAAGGAGCTGCTCTGTCTTGGCGAGCAGGCTGGGGTGAGGAGAAGCCATGAAGGGCTTGGGGACATAGACTTAGCCACGGCCACAGGGCTGTTGCGTGCATCAGGGAGCAGCTGGAGAAGTGAAGGGGACAGAGGGTGCCCTGAGAGGGTCCTGCAGGCTCAGCAGCCGAGGCTCTGTGCTGTCCCTGGTGCTCGTTTCAGCTGGACAACGACTCCTCCGTCACCGACACCGTCTTCCAGTTCAGCACCCGGGAGCTCTCCCTGCTGCCCCTGCGGGACCTGGCTGTCCTCCACAACGGGGACACCTCGCACCAGTTTGGCTTCACAGTGGGACCAGTTTGCTTCAGCTGAAGCCAGTGGCAGCCGGCCGAGCCGGCCAGCTCCCTTCCCAGCCGCTGGGGACACGTGGAGGGGCTGCTGGTGGCGTGGGGCTCCCCCCTGCTCCCCAGAGCTCCTGTATGATAGGTGTCTGCAGCTGCCTCCTGCCACGGCCTACCCTTCCTGCTGGAGTGGGAGATGGTTTACAGGAGTCACTGCTCCAGGGATTCTCTCTTCTGTACGCTCCTGGGGGCCAGGGGCCGCTCACTGCCCGTCTGCAGGGGCTCCTGTCAGCACAGCACCTGGAAGTGTCCTCTCCAGGCAACCAGGAGGAGCAGAACCACTGCCAGCTTGGCAGCAGGGGAAGGAAAAGGGCTTGGCTTTGCCTCGGTCCACTGCACAAATTCTTGGAGCCTTGTCCTGCTGGGCCCAGGCTGAGAAACCAGCCAGGGGCAGGTGGGTGCCAAGGCTTCAAGCTCCTGCCCTTGGCTGCTGCAAGCCCCAGGGAATGCAAAGGAGTGAAGAATGCAAATTGCCCTCCACGACCTGGCTCTGTTTTCATTACAGTGGTTTGGGTTGGAAGGGACCTAAAAGATCACCCAGCTCCAACCCCCTGCCCCAGGCAGAGACAACTTCCACTAGATCAGGTTGCCCAAGGCCTCATCTGTCCTGGGCTTGAAGACCTCCAGGGTTGGACCCTCCCTAACATCTCTGGACAACCTGTTCCAGTGCCTCACCCCCCTCATGGCAAAGAATTTCTTCCTCATCTCAATCCAGCTTCTTCCAGTTTGAAGCCATTCCCCTCACTCTGCCACTCCATGCTCTCTACAGAGGCCCTCTCTGGCTCTCCTGTGGTCCCTCCAAGCACTGCAAGGCCACCACAAGGTCTCCCTGCAGCCTTCTCTTCTCCAGGCCGCACAACCCCAACTCTCTCAGCCTGGCCTCCCAGCAGAGGGCTTCCAGCCCTGCCAGCACTGCTGTGGCCTCCTCTGGCCCTGCTCCAGCAGGTCCCTGGCTGTGCTGAGGGCTCCAGAGCTGCCCCAGCACTGCAGGGGCGTCTGAACACAGCACAGCAGAGGGGCAGAATCCCCTCCCTGCCCCTGCTGCCCACGCTGCTGGGGCTCAGCCCAGGACACAGCTGGCTCTGGGCTGGCAGCGCTCGGTGCCAGCTCCTCACCAACCAGCTCCCCCAAGCCCTTCCCCACAGGGCTGCTCTCTGTCCACACTCCTTCCAGCCTGGATTTGTGCTTGGAATTGCCCCACCCCAGGTGCAGTGGCTTGCACTCTGCTGACCTGGGACAGGCTGCAGTGCTAACAGCCACTGAGCACCCTGGAAAGGGATTTTCCCCTGCTCTGGCATTCAGTTTCTCCTTGCCACAAGGAGCTGCTTGTGGTGTGGGGCAGCCCCCTGTGGAACCAGCTCTGCCAGATGTCTTCTCCTCCAATCCTGGGTTCAGTTTCAGGCTCCTCACTCCAAGAAGGATATTGGATTGCTACTGAGGGATGTTGGATAAGGATATTGAGGTGCTGGAGCTGGTCCAGACAAGGGCAACCAAGCTGGGGAAGGGTCTGGAGAAGAGGGCTGGGGAGGAGCAGCTGAGGGAGCTGGGGGGGTGTTTAGTCTGGAGAAGAGGAGGCTCAGGGGAGACCTCATTGCTCTCCACAACTCCCTGCAAGGAGATTGGAGGGAGGTGGGGGGTTGGACAAAGGAATTGGGCTGAAGTTGCACCAGGGGAGGTTTAGGTTGGGAGATGAGGCACAATCTGTTTGCCCAAAGAGCCCTGGAGGGGCTGTGGGGCTGAGGGACAGGGGGAGCTGGCAGTGCTGGCTGGGGAGCAAGGGGGTCCTGTCACTGCCTACAGCATGGGCAGGGGGTCAGGCACCACCCTATAGGCTGTGCTGGACCCTGGGTGGTGCCTGACCCCCTGGGTGCTGGTGAAGGAGACCTGGAGCAGCAGGAAATGAAATCCCAGCCCCGGGAACAGGTTAGGTTTGGGGTTATTCTGCACAAAGTGGTCAAGTTTTAGCTGCATTTTGAGCCGTGGTCACAGAACTACAGAACCAGAGAATGTCAGGGGGTTGGAAGGGACCTCAGAAGCTCATCCAGTTCCAACCCCCCAGCCAGAGCAGGAACACCCAGGGCAGGTCACTCAGGAAGGCATCCAGGTGGGTTTGGGATCTCTCCAGGGAAGGAGGCTCCACAACCTCTCTGGGCAGCCTGCTCCAGGCCTCCAGCAGCCTCACAGGGAAGCTTTTCCCTTCTGTTCCCCTGGCACCTCCTCTGCTCCAGCTTGCCCCCAGTGCCCCTTGTGCTGCCCTGGCCACCCCTGAGCAGAGCCTGGCTCTGTCCTCCCCACACTGCCCTGCACATCTTGAGCCCCAGCAGTGAGGGCAGCCCTCAGCCTCCTCTGCTCCCAGCTCACTCAGCCTGGCCTCACAGGGAGATGCTCCACTGCCTGCAGCAGCTTTGTGGCTCTGTGCTGGACTCTTTCAAGCAGTTCCCTGAGGTCCTTCTTGACCTGAGGGGCCCAGAACTGGACACAGTATCCCAGATGCAGCCTCAGCAGGGCGGAATAGAGAGGGAGGAGAACCTCTCTCACCCTACTAACCACAGCCCTTATTGCCCCCAGGATGCCCTTGGCCTTCTTGGCCCCAGGGGCACATGGTTGCCTCATGGGCATCCAGCCAGCCACCAGGAGCCCCAGGTCCCTCTCCTCTGTGCTGCTGTTCTTGCAGGGGGGGAAAGCCACTCCAGCCCTGCTGGCCACGAGCAGGAGGAACCTGAAACCTTGTGTGGTCCACTTTGGGGGCAGCTTTGGTGGGAAGCTTTGCAGAAGGGGAAGTGTGCTGCTGCTGGCTTTAGCCAAGTTTACTTGTTCTGAAGTCAAGCAGCAAACACACCCAGAACAACTCAGAGCTCCCCCTCTCTGGCCAGAAGGAAAACTCCCCTCCCTCCTCAGGGCGTGTTTCACCCGCACCCCCCATTGCCCTCCCGGGCAGGGGGTTCACATAGCCCCTTGGCAGGCACTGGGTGCCTCTGTGGGCATCAGCACCTGGCTGGTTGGGGGAAATGAAGCTGGAGGGGGGAGGGGGGAAGATTCAGGCTGGAGGTGAGGAGGAAGTTCTTCCCCATGAGAGTGGTGAAGCCCTGGAATGGGTTGTGCAGGGAGGTGGTTGAGGCCCTGTCCCGGAGGTGTTTAAGCCAGGCTGGATGAGCCTCTGGCCAGCCTGCTCTAGTGTGGGGTGTCCCTGCCCATGGCAGGGGGGTTGGGACTGGCTGATCCCTGTGGTCCCTTCCAGCCCTGACTGATTCTATGATACTATGCAACAGCAGCAAGGGCAGCTCCAGGGCTCCCTGCCCTGCTCCCTGCTGTGGTGGAGGTGGGCAGAGCGTGCCAGCGAGGAGCGAGTGCCTGTGTGCCCAGGGCAAAGCTGCAGCTGGGCGTCACCGACTGGTTTGGGTGGGAAGAGACCTTTCAGGCTCATGCAGTCCAACCTCCTGCCCTCAGCAGGGACAGCTGCAGATAGAGCAGGCTGCTCAGAGCCCCAACCAACCTCACCTGCCATGGTTCCAGGCATGGGGCAGCTCCCACCTCTCTGGGCAGCCCGGGACAGGCTCTCACCACCCTCACACTGAAGCATTTGCTGCTTCTATCCCATCTAAATCACAGAATCACCAAGGTTGGAAGAGACCCCAAAGATCATCAAGTCCAACCTGGCACCACAGACCTCCTGGCTAATCCATGGCACCAAGTGCCACATCCAATCCCCTCCTGAACACCTCCAGGGATGGGGACTCCACCACCTCCCTGGGCAGCACATCCCAATGGCTAACAACTCTCTCTGGGAAGAACTTTCTCCTCACCTCCAGCCTAAACTTCCCCTGGTGCAGCTTGAGACTGTGTCCTCTTGTTCTGCTGCTGGGTGCTTGAGAGACCAACCCCCTCCTGGCGACAACCTCCTTTCAGGGAGTTGTAGACAGCAATAAGGTCTCCCCTGAGCCTCCTCATCTTCCCCCTTGCAGTTGGAACCTCTCATCTCTGAACTCCCTGAGACAAATCCATCCCCATCTCTCATCAGCCCTTGAAGCACTGCAAGGCCACCAGAAGGTCTCTCTGGAGCCTTCTCTTCTCCAGGCTGAGCCACCCCAGCTCCCTTCAGAGAAGCAGCAGCACAGTCATTTAAGCACTGCAAGGCCACCAGAAGGTCTCCCTGGAGCCTTCTCTTCTCCAGGCTGCGCCACCCCAGCTCCCTTCAGAGAAGCAGCAGCACAGTTCCCCTTTGGGCTGCCCTGCCCCTCTCCGGGAAAGGCTGGGGAAGGAAAAAACAAGCCCTTGTGTGTTGTGCAGCTGGGCTGCAGGCACTGGGAGGCACTGGGTGGCACTGGGTGGCACTTCCTGTGGGGAAACCCAGCACAGACCCTGGTGAGCAGCCGGAGAACCTCGTGCCAGTGACGGCAGCAGCCCCTGGCCCAGGGCTGACGCTTTGAAGCTAAAAAGGGAGACCCAGGCTGGAGAGGTGGAGCAAAGTTGTGATGCTGAGGGTGCTGAGAGCCTGGCCCAGGCTGCCCAGAGAGCTGCCCCATGCCTGCAACCAGCCCAGGTGAGGTGGTGTGGGGCTCTGAGCAGCCTGCTGTAGCTGCAGATGTGCCTGCTGAGTGCAGGGGTGGGCTGGATGAGCTTGAAAGGTCCAAGCCAAACCACTCCAGGACTCCACGGCATGGCTGGGGCAGGGATTTGGAGTAAAGGGATCCTGGGGGGCGGGGAAGGGCCTCACCTTCCCCTGTCCTCACTGGGGCTGTCCTGGGGTTAGGACCTGGGTGGGACACACACACCCCCAGCCCCCCACATGCACCCCCAGCCCCACAGAGCCACAGACCCCAGCCCCACACACCCCCCCCAGAGCCACACACCCCCAGCCCCACACACCCCCAGCGCCCCACACACCCCCAGCCCCCCACATGCCCCCCAGCCCCCCAGAGCCATACACCCCTAGCCCCACATAGCCCCAGCCCCCACTCCAGCCCAAGCCCCACACCCCCAGCCCCACATAGCCCCAGCCCCCGACACACACAACCCCTGCCCCCCCCGCCCCCAGCCCACATAGCCCCAGCCCCGCCTCCAGCCCTAGCCACACCCCCAGCCCCACATAGCCCCAGCCCCCCACACAGTCCCAGAGCCACACAGCCCCAGCCCCACATAGCCTCAGCACCCACACACACACACACATACAGCCACACACCCACACAGCCCCACGCACTCCCAGCCCCACATGCCCCCAGCCCCACACACAAACCCACACACGCACTCCCAGCCCCACACGCCCCCAGCCCCCCACTCACAGCCCCACACACGCACCCCCAGCCCCACACTCCCCACCCCACACACACAGCCCACACACGCCCTCACCCCCAGCCCCCCCCCCGCCCTTCCCCGCCCTTCCCCGCCCTTCCCCGCCCCGCGGCGCGCCCGGCCGCACTACAGCTCCCGGCATGCCCTGCGGCTCGCGTCACCGCCCGCGACGGGAGGAGCCGAGCGCAGCCGAACTGCCCCGAGCGAAGCCGAACTGCCCTGAGCGGAGCCGAGCTGCCCCGGGCTGGGGTCCGCACCGCCACCATGCAGGTGAGCCCAGCCCAGCCGAGGAAGTCCCGGGGTGGGGGGGTACTCCCGTCCCGGGCAGGGCCCCGCAGCCGCTGTGCCGTGGGGCTGGGGCAGCCCAGCTGTGGCCGTGACCCACTCGTGACAGCCGGCGCGTCCCCCGGGCAGGGGGATCGGCAGGCTGCGGTACCGCCGAGCCACCCCCCGGCGCCTCTCCTCTGCCTCAGCTTGCTCCCGATCCCCCTTTTCGCTCCAGTCCCCCCTTTTGCCCCAGCTGCCCTCTTGCCCAGGGGCTCTCTTTGGGTGATGGTTCCCTCCTCGTCCCGGTGCCCCCTTCCTCCCGGTCCTCCCTTTCTCCCCAGTCCCCCCTTTCCCCCCGGTGCCCCCTTTCTCCGCCGTGCCCCCTTCCACCCCACTCCCCCCATTTCACCCTAGTTCCCCTTTTCCCCAGTCCCACCGTTTCACCTAGGTCCCCCCTTTTTCATCCTTGTTCCCCATTCCCCACCTTTCACCCTGCTCCCCCCCCCATTTCACACCAGTTCCCTCTTTCCTCAGTCTTCCCCTGTGACCCAGATCCCTCTTCCATCCCCCTACTTGCCCCAGTTCTCCTTTTCCCCAGTCCCCCCATTTCCTCCTGGTTCCCTGTTAATCCTGGTCTCCCCTTTCACCCTGCTCCTCATATTTCACCCCAGTTCCCCCATTGCACTCCACTTCTCCTTTTGCCCTGGTCCCCCTCCACTCCATGCTGCTCCCCCCCATGCTTGCCCCCATGCCTCAGCCAGGGCTGTGGCACTGGTGAGCTGTGCACAGACTGGGCTGTCTGGCTGTCCATCCATCCCTGCCCCCCTGTGCCACCCACACCCCACCCCAAATGCTCCCCATCACCCAGGGAGGGGCTGTGGTGGGTGCTGGCTTGCACCAGGCACTCACAGCAGGAGCTGAAGGCAGCCACAGGCCTTGAGCCCTCACCCCTGAAGGTTTGTGTCATGCTCTGAGCTCAGATGTTGTGTTTAAAGCTGCCAGGTCCCCTCAAATTGCTGGCACCAGCCCTCCCCAGGAGGATCCTGCATCAGGAACAGTGTGGCCAGCAGGAGCAGGGAAGTCATCCTGCCCTGTACCCAGCACTGGTTAGGCCACACCTTGAGTCCTGTGTCCAGTTCTGGGCTCCTCAGTTTAAGAAGGGCATTGAGAGACTTGAAGGTGTCCAGAGAAGGGCAACAAGGCTGGGGAGGGGTCTGGAGCACAGCCCTGTGAGGAGAGGCTGAGGGAGCTGGGGTTGCTTAGCCTGCAGAAGAGGAGGCTCAGGGGAGACCTCCTTGCTCCTTCCAACTGCCTGAAGGGAGGTTGTGGCCAGCTGGGGGTTGGTCTCTTCTCCCAGGCAAGCAGCATCAGAACAAGAGGACACAGTCTCAAGCTGTGCCAGGGGAGGTTTAGGCTGGAGGTGAGGAGAAAGTTCTTCCCAGAGAGAGTTGTTAGCCATTGGAATGTGCTGCCCAGGGAGGTGGTGGAGTCACCATCCCTGGAGGTGTTTCAGGAGGGCATTGGATGTGGCACTTGGAACCATGGTTTAGTAGTCAGGAGGTGTTGGCTGACAGGTTGGGACTTGATCTCTGAGGTCTTTCCCAACCTTGTTGATTCTATGATTCTATCCCTGTGGAGGTCCCAGGTTCACCCCAGCCTCTGAGGAGCACCTCAGGGTGGGGACACCGCTGTGTGCCCGGCGTGGGACTGCAGCTTGGGCTGCCTGGGCTCCTGTCCTGCTTGCCAAGCGAACCTCCAAGGCAGGGGCTGCCTGCTGTGGGAAGGCAGGCTCCTCCCCTGGTGCCAGGCTGGGTGTCCCAGTCAGACTGGAGCAGCAGGTTGGGATGCTGGGTTTTCACTTAAAGACAAAGAGCAGCCCCCAGACTGCAGCAGATGAAGGCACTGAGCCCCCCCCCCAGCCCGGTGCAGCTGAGCAGGGGCAGCAGAGGGGATTTGCCAGCAGCTCCATCTGCCTGTGTGAGCACCTGCAGGGTGCAGAGGAGGAGGTGGGCACAGCCCTTTCCCAGGCACCTGCTGAATCACTGCTGTGTGGGCAGGGGAGGTGAGGACAGGACCAACCTTGGGGCTGTCTCTTCGTCCCACCAGCCTAATTCTCTGCACTGAGGGTGGCACAGGTTGCCCAGGGAGGCTGTGGCTGCCAGGTTGGGTGAGGCCTTGAGCAAGCTGGGCTGGTGGGAGGTGTCCCTGCCCATGGCAGGGGGGTTGGAACTGGATGATCTTCAAGGTCCCTTCCAACTCAAAACTATTCCATGAACCCGAATTCCCCTCTTGGACAGATCTGGTGTGGGGTGTCCCTGCCCATGGCAGGAGGGTTGGAACTGGATGATCCTCGTGGTCCCTTCCAACCCTGACTGATTCTGTGCTACTTCCAGGACTTGCCCTCCTGACCTTCCCACACCACATCTCTCTCTGGAGAGCACTCAGTAGCACTGCTGCAGGAGAGGAGCTGTTGGCCCAAGGAGCATTGTTTTGGCCTCCAAGCCATGCTGGGTACCCAAAACCAAGGAGTTTCACCCCAGCCTGAGAGAGCTGTTTGCCATTCCCCAGTCCCTCAGACAGTCTCCCTCCTCACGGGGTGCAGCAGGCTTGCTGCAGAGGAGGAATAACCCCATTGCAAGGCTCATTAACATTAATTTGTGGCCAAAGGAGGGCTTGAAAGGGTGAGCTAATTAGACATGCTAATGTGCTGTGGGTGAGGAGCAGCCCAGGGCTGTAATTAGAGCCCATCTGCGGGTGGACACCCAGCTATGGGGGGGTATTTCTAGCTCAGGCTGCATCTGCTGGTGTCAGTAACAGGGGGGATGTGTGGCCAGAGCCAAGGCAGTGTGGCAGAGAGGAGAGGGCAAGAGCCTGGGGACACCTACAGTGAAGAAACAAGACCCAAGAAAGCACCCCAGCATTGTGGTTTTTCAAGGTGGAATGAGGCCGAGCTGGCAGAGGGGGGGATAGCTCTGGCCAGGGGCTGTTACACAATACCTGCTCCTCCTGTTGCAGCCTGGTGAGGATCACAGACTCACAGACTGGGGAGGGGGGGTGGCAGGACCTCTGGAGATCAGGGGCACCCCCAGCAGCTTGCCCAGGAGCACAGTGCCCAGCTGGGTCTGAATCCCTCCAGAGAATGAGACCCCACAGCCTCCCTGGGCAGCCTGCGCCAGGCCTCCAGCAGCCGCACACCAAAGTTTCTCCTCCTGTTCAGATGCAACCTCCTGGCTGCCAGTTTGTGCCCCTTGCCCCTTGGCCTGCCCCTGGGCACCACTGAGAGGAGCCTGGCCCCAGCCTCTTGCCCCCCACAGCTCCTTCAGCTCTTGCTGAGCATTGCTCAGCTCCCCTCTGGGGCTGCTCCTCTCCAGGCTCAGCAGCCCCAGGGCTCTCAGCCTTTGCCCCACATTGCTGGCTCATGGGGAGCTTCCTTCTCCACAGAGCTGCTTCCCAGCAGGTCAGCCCTCACCTGCAGAGTGGAATGGAATGGAATGGAATGGAATAGAATAGAATAGAATAGAACAGAACAGGTTGGAAAAGACATCAGAGATCATTGTGTCCAACCTATCACCCAACACCATCTGATCAACTCAACCATGGCACCAAGGGCCTCAGCCAGGCTCTTCCTAAGCACCTCCAGGGATGGGGACTCCACCACCTCCCTGGGCAGCACATTCCCATGGCCAATCTCTCTTGCTGGGAAGAACTTTCTTCCTTATCTCCAGCCTAAACCTCCCCTGGCACAGCTTGAGACTGTGTCCTCTTGTTCTGCTGCTGCTTGCCTGGCAGAAGAGACCAACCCCCACCTGGCTCCAACCTCCCTTCAGGCAGTTGGAGAGAGCAAGAAGGTCTCCCCTGAGCCTCCTCTTCTGCAGGCTAAGCAAGCCCAGCTCCCTCAGCCTCTCCTCACAGGGCTGTGCTCCAGACCCCTCCCCAGCTTTGTTGCCCTTCTCTGGACACCTTCCAGCATCTCAACATCTTTCCTGAACTGAGGAGCCCAGAACTGGACACAGGACTCCAGGTGTGGCCTGAGCAGTGCTGAGCAGAGGGGCTGGACTGGTGTAAGAAGTTATCCCTCTCCAGGTGCAGGACTCCAGAAGGGGTTTGATGCCTCTGTAGGTCCCAGCAGCCCCAGGTCAGACAGGTGGACAGTGGGTGCCTGGACTCTCAGCCAGGGAGGCATCCCTGGAGCAGTTGCCATGGCTCCCATTGTGGCTCTGGGTGCTTTGGCCTGTCTTGGAGAGACAGAAGGGCCCCCCAGGAGCAGAGGAAGGTGGAAGGTGGCTGGACTCTGGACTCTGAGCTCCAGCTGGCTTTGCTTCAAGCTGCAGATGGTGGCCACCAGCCTCCATCTGTCTGCTTTGGACCTTCTCACCTTCGGGCTGTGCTCACTTCTCTTTATGGTAATCTGGGATTTTCTCAGCAGCTCAGACAGGCTCAGCAGCTGCTGCCAGCGTCCTGCGGGAAGCCAGGGGAGGCGCTGGGTCCGCGCAGCGTGACTCTGACTCCAGTGCAGGTTCCTCTTCCCGTCTCAGGGATCAGGGGAGGAGAATTGCTTCACTTGGTACAACCCCAGCTGGCATCAGGGCAGTGCTGGCATCAGGGCTCAGCCCTTCAGGGTGGGGGGTGCAGAGGCCTGCTGGAGGTGTGGGTGCCCCAGCCCTCTCCCCCGAGCTGGGCCCTGGTGCTGACCTGGCCTTGGCTTCTCTTCCAGATGTCCTTCTACTTCTCAGACACAGCAGTGCTGCTCTTTGACTTCTGGAGTGTCCACAGCCCCACAGGTAGGCCCCAGCCCCACCCTGAGACCCCCAGCAGTCTGCCTGTCCATCTGCCCAGCCACCACCACCTGGGATCCCCACCTGAGGACCAGGCTGTGGCCTGGCACTTCTGACAGGAGCTGTTGGTGATGGGCTGGGAGAGAGGCCAGCAGGGCATGGGGGGACAGGGCAGAGCTGTGATGGGCTCCACACCCCTCTCATCCCAGAGCTTGGACAACACTGCCTGGTGTTTGCTTGACCCTGGCCCTAATGATCCCCCAGCCAGGGCCAGTCCTCCCAGGCTGAGACCTTGGACACCTCCAGGGAGGGGCATCCATGACCTCCCTGGGCAACCTGTGCCAGTGTCTCCCCACCCCCATTCTAAACTTCTTCCTCCAGTCTCAATCTCCCCTCTCCCAGCTCAAAGCCATTGTCCCTTGTTCTGTCACCACAACCCCCTGTCAAAAGTCCCTCCCCAGCTCTCCTGGAGCTCCCTTCAGGTACTGGAAGGCTGCTCTGAGGTCTCCCTGGAGCCTTCTCTTCTCCAGGCTGCAGAGTCTTAGCTCTCCCAGCCTGTCCCCACAGGGGAGGGTCTCCAGCCCTCTGATCTTTGTGGCCTCCTCTGGACCCTCTCCAGCAGCTCCAGGTCCTTCTTGTGCTGGGGGCCCCAGAGCTGGAGGCAGTGCTGCAGGTGGGGTCAGAGCAGAGGGGCAGAATCCCCTCCCTGTGCTGCTGCTCTCCCTGCTCTGGCTGCAGCCCAGCCACATCCCAGCCACATTTCACCTTACTGCATGGGGACAGGTGCCAGGAGCCACTGCCCCCCACTCCCTGGCAGACAGGGTGCTTCTCCTGCAGGGATGGTGCTCTCAGTGCTGGTGATCCTGCTGCTGTCCATGCTGTATGAAGCCATCAAGATGGGCAAGGCCCCTGCTGCTGCGCCGGGCGCTGCTGGCTCTGCCCCACAGCCTCAGCCAGGAGTCGCTGCTGGAGCCAGAGGAGGGGGAGCCTGGCGCTGCACAGGGCAGGTACTGCAGGGGGGGACCCCCCACTGGGCATCTTTGGGGTCTTTTGAGGAACTCAGAGATGGGTGTATGGCCCCTGGGCCAGCACAGGAGGGAGAAAGGTTGTCAAGAGCAGTAGGGTCCCAGGAAAGGGGCCTGTGGCCAGCCTTGGGTGGTGGCTGCGGGGCCATCCCAGCCCCTCCGGGCCCTGTGGCCAGCCTTGGGTGGTGGCTGCGGGGCCATCCCAGCCCCTCCGGGCCCTGTGGGAGATGCCCAGGGCGTTTGTAGATGCTCATGATCCCCCAGGAGCCAGCATGGGTGCAGGAGGGTCTTTGTGGGGCAAGGCTGGGCACAAGCAGTGGCTCAGCACACCTGCAAGGGTGGCCTAGAGATTTCCTTCCCAGCACAAGCCCCTTGAGCCAAGCCTGGGCTTTTCCTCCTACATTTAAGGCCAGACCATGCCTGAGGCTGCTCTCCCTGCCAGCCTCCTCATAATTAATGATCTCCCTGTTCCTTTGGAGTGGCATTTGGGATCCTATGGTGGTTTGGGTTGGCAGCATTGGGGTTGGCAAAGCCCTCAGAGGGCCTTGAGTCCGACCTCACATCACCATGGCCCCCAAACCATGGCCCAAAGTGCCATGGCTACATGCCTTTGAGCACCTCCAGGGGTGGGGACTCCACCACCTCCCTGGGCAGCCTGTGCCAACCCCTGGCCAGGGAATTTCCTCCAGGAAAGAAATTCTTCCTCATATCCAATCTAAACCCACCCTGGCAGAGCCCCAGGCAGATCCTAGAGTCATAGACTCACAGAAGGGGTTGGGTTGGAAGGGACCTTCAAGCTCATCCCGTTCCAGCCCCCCAGCCAGAGCAGGAACACCCAGGGCAGGTCACTCAGGAAGGCATCCAGGTGGGTTTGGGATCTCTCCAGGAAGGAGGCTCCACAACCTCTCTGGGCAGCCTGCTCCAGGCCTCCAGCAGCCTCACAGGGAAGTTTTTCCCTTCTGTTCCCCTGGCACCTCCTCTGCTCCAGCTTGCCCCCAGTGCCCCTTGTGCTGCCCTTGGCCACCCCTGAGCAGAGCCTGGCTCTGTCCTCCCCACACTGCCCTGCACATCTTGAGCCCCAGCAGTGAGGGCAGCCCTCAGCCTCCTCTGCTCCCAGCTCCCTCAGCCTGGCCTCACAGGGAGATGCTCCACTGCCTGCAGCAGCTTTGTGGCTCTGTGCTGGACTCTTTCAAGCAGTTCCCTGAGGTCCTTCTTGACCTGAGGGGCCCAGAACTGGACACAGTATCCCAGATGCAGCCTCCCTGCCACGGGCAGGACACCTCCTACTAGAGCAGGTTGCTCAGAGCCTTGGCTTCACCAGGGGCAAATCCTGCCTGACAAACCTGGTGGCCTTCTATGATCAGGGGACAACATTGATAGCTGAGGGGTGAGCAACTGATGTCATTTACCTGGCCCTGAGCAAAGCCTTCAACACTGTCCTGCACCACAACCTGGGCTCCAGGCTGGTGACACATGGGTCTGATGGGTGACCACCAGATGGATACAGAACTGGCTTGATGGCTGCACCCAGAGAGTGGTGTCCATGGGTCCATGTCCCAGGGGAGGCCAGGGACAAGCAGAGTCCCTCAGGGATCAGTCCTGGGACCAGGCTTGTTCAACATCTCTGTGGGTGCCATGGGCAGTGGCACTGAGTGCACCCTCAGCAAGGTTGCTGATGACACCAAGCTGTGTGGAGCAGCAGACAGCTGGAGGGAAGGATCCATCCAGAGGGACCTGGACAGGCTGGAGAGGTGGGCACAAGCCAACCTCAGGAGCTTCAACAAGACCAAGGGCAGGGTCCTGCAGCTGGTCGAGGCAACCCCAGGCACAAATCCAGCTGGGCAGGGACTGGCTGGAGAGCAGCCCTGAGGAGAGAGACTTGGGGGTGCTGGGGGGGGAGAAGCTCCCCAGGAGCTCTCAGGGTGCACTTGCAGCCCGAAAGCCAATCAGAGCCTGGGCTGCAGCAGGAGAAGTGTGGCCAGCAGGGCAAGGGAGGGGATTCTCCCCCTCTGCTCAGCCCTGCTGAGACCCCACCTGCAGTACTGCCTCCAGTTCTGGAGCCCCTCTGACAAGAGGGATCTGGAGGTGCTGGAAGGTGTCCAGAGAAGGGCCAGGAGGCTGAGCAGAGGGCTGGAGCACCTCTCCTGTGAGGACAGACTGAAGGAGTTGGGGCTGTTCAGGCTGGAGAAGAGAAGGCTCCAGGTGACCTCATGTGGCCTTCCAGGATTGAAGGGGGCTACAGGAAGGCTGGGGAGGGACTGCTCAGGATCTCAGGTAGTGATAGGACTAGGGGGAATGGAATGGAGCTGGAGGTGGGGAGGAAGTTCTTCCCCATGAGAGTGGTGAGGCCCTGGAATGGGTTGTCCAGGGAGGTGGTTGAGGCCCTGTCCCTGGAGGTGTTTAAGCCCAGGCTGGATGAGGCTCTGGGCAGCCTGCTCTAGTGTGGGGTGTCCCTGCCCATGGCAGGGGGTTGGAACTGGCTGATCCCTGTGGTCCCTTCCAGCCCTGACTGATTCTCTGGTTCTGTGACACCACATCCAACCTGGCCCTTCAACACCTCCGAGTGTCCTTTCCCTCTCTGCAGCCCCCAGCCCTCTCTCCCCAGACCCCCCTGTGGCTGCTGTGGGCTGCTGGCCGGGGGGCAGCCAGGCCTCACTGCCGGGGTTTCCCCTCTCCTCCCGCAGGTGGTTTGGGTACCACGCTGGGCAGACGCTGTTCCACGTGGTGCAGGTGGTGCTGGGCTACCTGCTGATGCTGGCTGTCATGTCCTACAACGCCTGGATCTTCCTGGGGGCCATCCTGGGCTCCACTCTGGGCTATTTCCTGGTGTACCCCCTGCTTGGCCGGGGCTAGCTGCCCCCCGGCTGCCGGGCAGCGCCCCCCGCGCCTCCTGCTCCTCGCTCTGGAGTCGCTGCTCTCACTTCTGCTGGGTCTGTCCCAGGGACTTGCTGTGGGGACCCTCAGTTCTGGCCCCCTCCTCAGCTGGGGGGGTGCTGGGGGAGGGGAGCCCATGGCCAGCAGCTTACTGCCATCACCACTGTCCTCAGCTGGGGGCTGTCCCCCAGCTCTCAGGAAGCTCTGGGGGTGGTGATGGTGGGGGGGGGGGTGCTGGGCATTTCCTCTCCCCCTGCCTTTTGGAGGAGCTTCCTCCTGGCTGGACCAGGGAAGGTCCAGTGACCTGCTGGGGAAGAGGACACCCTGGGGACCCTGAGCTTCTCTGCCCCAAGCCCCTCTTCACACAGTGCCTTCTGGGGATCGTGGGAGGGGTCCTGCTGACCCCCCCCCGCCTCTCTGTCCTCACACAGTTGCTTCAGGGATGGGGTTGGGGCGGCCATGCCCAGGGGAAGCTGCTGCTGTGGGTGCCTCTTGCTGCCTCCTTGGGCCACCCCTTGTAATAAAATCATCTCAGTCCTTCAGCTCCTGCCTCCTGTCACTGCTGGGTGGCCTCGGGATGGGACACCCCCCTCCTGTCACCGTGGCAGTGGGGACCCCCCCAGCCCCCCCCCCAGCCCCCCTCTGTCCAGCACAGCCCCAGGGTGGGTGGGTGAGGGAATAAGGACAACACTCCTCAGGCTTTAAATAAAGTCTCCTTTGTATGAGTTGTTAGAAGTCTATCCTGTAACCATTTGTGTAGCTCTCAATAAAACAGCCTGGAAGAGCCAAGGGCTTCAGTTCCCCAAGCAAGGCACTCTGGGGGCCTCCCCGAGGGGGTTAGGCTGGGCACCCCCCCCCCCTTCAGAGGCAGAAACAGAGGCACCTAAAGCACAGGCAAGTGTTGGGGGCTCAGGGGTCCTACCAGCCCCACCCCCAGCTCAGGGCCTTTGAGCATCCCGGCCGATGGGGGGGGAGGGGCGCCGCACCAGTCCTGTCCCAGGGTCCCCCTCCCCAGGGCAGGCGAAGCTGCTGGGGCTGCCAGCAGACCTCTGCAAGGGCACCAGCTCCTGGCTCCACCATCACCACAGGAACCACAACCTGCAGAGCCCAGGAGCCAGAGGAACCATCCCTGCCTGGTGCTGGAGGGGGTCTGGGGGGCACGAGCTGGGGACCCTCCACTGCAGGGCCAGGCCAGGCCCAGGGGCAGCCCGTCCTGCCAGGCAAGGCTGGAGGCACTGGAGTGCCACCTTCCCCCCCATGGTCTCAGTCTGAACTTCAGAGGCTTCCAGAAGAACCCCAGGGCAGGGTGGCTGAGTCCAGTACAGGTGCCATGAGCCCAGTCCAGTGCTGGGAGCCCAGGGTGGGTGCCATGAGCCCAGGGTGGGTGCCATGAGCCCAGTCCAGTGCTGGGAGCCCAGATTGTGTGCCATGAGCCCAGGGTGGGTGCCATGAGCCCAGTCCAGTG
>JAAWVA010000089.1:0-64778 GCA_015227895.2 Colaptes auratus | reverse complement strand
ACAGTACTTCCAGTGAGATCTCAAGAGAGCGGAGTAAGGAACAGTATTACCTAGGTCAACTTACTGGCCACACTACTTTTGGTGCAGCGTACATGTGATAGTTTTTTATGGCTGCAAATCTTTTGCTGGCAATATTCAGTTTTTCATGCCCAACTGCCCTTAGCCTTTCTCTAGAGGACTTCTTTCAATCCCTCATCACCCAGCTAGTAACTGCCCTGTATGGAACCTTGCACTTCATTTACTTCATGAAGTTGCATAGGCTCAGCTAGCAAGCCTGTCAGGATCCATCTGGTGGCAACCCTTCTGTTCAGCATGTTGACCATGATGTGTTGACACAGCGTCATGCTGTTGGCAAACTTGCAGAGGCACACTTGATCCCACTGTCCATGCTGTTGACAAGATGTTAAACAGCACTGAAGATACTGGGGTAAGAACCAAATAGAATAATTATCATTTTGAAAATGAGAGAATAAACAATTAATTCATTCTGTTCTCTGTGAGACTCCATCATAAATGGAGGTGCCCACATGGATAATAAGCAAAAAGAGCTCAAAGATATCATCCAGCAGGAAAACTGTGATATAATGCCCCAACAGAAACATGGTGGCAGGAATCCCAAACCTGGAAAACTGTGTTGTATGGCTATAGGCCAGAAGGAGAGGAGGTGGGTGGCCCTCTATGCTAAGAGAGCCTTTGGCTGTCTTGAGCATGATGATGAGTGATGATAGGGTTTGAATACTTGTGGTAAGAACCAGGGCAAAGGCCAACAAGGCAGATGTCATGATGGGGACCTGTTATAGACTATCCAGCAAGAATGAGGAGTTGACGAATTGTTTTAGGTTTCTCTGGGAAGGTCTCAAAATTGCTAGAATCTTGTTATTATCAGGGATTTCAGCTTACTGGGTCTGGAAATACCACATAGAAGACAAGAAGCAGTCCTGGAGGTTCTTGGGGGAATGAATGATAACTTCCAAAGACAGCCGTAGATGAGCCAACAAGGGATGACCTCAATACTAGACCTACTGCTTGTAAACAGGACACTAGTAGCAGATGTAAAGGTTGGTGGATTCTTGGACAAAGTGACCACAAGATGGTGAATTTACAATTCTTAGTGAAGTTATGAAAGGAGACAATAGAACAACATTCTTTCGAGTTCCAAAGAATGTAGACTTTGACTTGTTTAGGAGACTGGATGATGGGATCCCTTGAGAGGCGTCCTGTAGGACAAGGGAGTTCAGGTAGCTGGGCTTCCTCAGAGAAAATCATCAAGGCACAGGAACAAGCTGTCCCTATGATCAGAAGAAAGTTGGCAGGGCAGACCAGCTTGGCTAAGCAGAGCTTTGGCTAGAACTCAGGAAGAGAAGGTAAATCTATCGGCTATGGAAAGAGGAGCAGGCAACTCAAGAAGAGTACAAGACTCTTGCAAGATATGTAGGAGAAAATTAGAAAGGACAATGTGGTGGTTCAGGCTGAGTGCCTGCTCTTGCCACCACACAAACCACATCTGCCATGTCCCAAGGGTCCAGCCAGTGGTGGACCAGGAAGCTATGTCTTTCATCCCATAATGCCCTGCTCCCTTATGAACCATCAGCGGGGGTCTGCACTCTCTCTTTCTTCCCTCACCACCATCTAGTAATGGGGGGGGAGCTATCTCACTGCCTCTTGGGCCTGGCTAGGCCCAAGGCCGGGAGGAAGGGCAATCTCAGGTCTGGCCAGCTGAAATGGCCAAACAGTGGAGGGGGGGGGGGGAGAAGAAGAGCCTGGGTGTACCCTCAGACGGGGATGAGGTGCTTTTGGGTATGCTTTGGATCTCTCTCTTTTGTCACTTGCTTGTGCTTGTGGTTCTCTGTAAAATATTCACTGCTTTTCCATTTAACTTTCCCCATTTTTGGAATCCATTGAGTTTTTTGGTGGTTGTTTTTTTTTTCTGCCGCTCATGGGGGAGGAAGGAGGATCAGCCCTTCAACCCACCACAACAAAGTTCAACTATATCTCAATCTGGCCAGCATCATTAAAGATAATCAAAGTGCTTTTATAAATATGTTAACAGTAAAAGAAGAGCTAGGGAGCTCTACCTCTACCCACTACTGGGTGTGGGAGGGAACCTGGTGATAAAAGACAAGGAAAAGGCTGAGCTGCTGAACAGCTACTTTGTCTCAGTGTTTGTCATTGACATCTGTTGCTCTATGAGGTTTCAGCCCCTGGAACAGGAAAACAGGGATGGAGAGCAGAAAGTAGCCATCACAATCCAGAACGAAATGATCAATGACCTTTGTGCCACTTAGATGGGCACAAGTCTATGGGAGTGGATTAGATCCACTCAAGGCTACTTAGGAGCTGGCAGATGTGCTCACCAAGACACTCAGCATTATTTGCCAACAGTCCTGCTGGCTAACCAGAGAGGTCCCAATTGACTAGAGGCTAGCAAGTGTGATGCCCATCTACAAGAAGGGCTGAAAGGAGGATCCAGGTATCTACGTGCCTGTCAGTCTGACCTTAGTGTCAGGTAGGTTATAGAGCAGGTCATCCTGAGTGCCATCACAGGGCACATAACAGACAACCAGGTGATCAGATCCAGTCAGCATGGGTTTATGAAAGGCAGATCCTGTCTGACTAATATGATTTCCTTCCACAATAAGATGACTGTAATAAAATACAAATTTATTTTATATTTAATATTTCAGGCAGTGGCATCTTCAGTTACCACCATAACTTATTCACAAAGTATTTTACAGATTCTGTTATTCAGTTGTTTGTAACATTTTCCACATAAAAGGAATATGAAGACAGTTTAAATGATTTAAGAAAAATCTGGGAATTTCCAATACAGTGATTCAAATTGGAAATAGAGGTGCCACATTTGCAGTTTCTCACAAGAGGAGTTCTAAAGCAAATCAGCTGGTTGCTCACAGCTGGCTACTTTGCCTGGCATCTTTCTGGGCACTGTAACTATAATTCAAGCAGCTTCTCCTGACTCAATGGCTGCGGCTCGTTCTTCGGCTTGGAGAGCACTAAGGAAGCTTTCTCCTCTCATGTGGCTCCAGCTCAGGGCTCTCGTAGCTTTGATAGGCTCGCAGTCTGTGGTGGCTGGCTTCTCTCCTCTTGGGAGCTGAGGCTGCAGAAAGGTCTCCTCTCAGTTCTCCGACTGATTCTTACCACCACTAGGCGGTTCCTTGCTCTTAGGCAAGCGGTTTCTCCAGCATGGGGCTCTCAAAGCATTTACTGCTTCAGGCTGCAGCAGTGCAGCTCTTCTGGGATTCAGTTCTCACAGGGTGTTTCCCTTTTCTGCTTGGCAAGATCTTCCCTTCTTGCCGGCAGGGCTTGGCTCTTGCCTTGGTCGGCACAAGGCCCAGGTGTAGTTTGCCTGCTAGGACAGCTTTTCAGCTGTGATTTCAGCAGCATTTGCTCTTGTTGCTTCTCTCGATAAGAACAAAGCAAATTGCCTACCACCTCCTGGTTTAAATACTGTCCAAACCAATTAATGTCCACTGATATGAGAGAACCTGATGGCTTAACCTATGGAATGGGGCATGTCCAAACATGGCCAGGGGAACACACAGTTCACAGGTGTGTTACAAGGTCAGTCACACATGCTACACATTTACCTGGACCATCTGGACATGGAAATGTTCAGGTTTTGCCAATTCACAGGTGCTTAGCCCATTGTCTGGGTTAGGGAATATTTTGGGGCTTGTGCCTTCAGGACAATGACCTGCCTAGAGGGTGAGGGAAGTGACATAGACATTGCCTACCTGGACTTTAATAAAGCCTTTGACACTGTCTCCAACAGCATTCTCCTTCAGAAACTCATAACACAAGTCTTGGAAGTACACTGTGCACTGGATAAAAGACTGGATGGCCAGGCCCAAAGAGTGGTGGTGAATGGAGTTAAAATCTGGCCCCAGTCACTAGTGTTGCCACCCAGGTTTCAGTAGTGGGACTTGTCCTCTTTAAATGCCAGTGATCTAGATGAGGGGATTGAGTGCATCCTCAGTAAGGTTGCAGCTGACACCAGCTGGGTGGTTGTGATGATCTGCTAGAACATAGGGAAGATTTACATGTGATCTGGACATGTTAGACCAATCGGTGAAGGCTAATATATGAAGTTCAACAATGCCAAATGCCAAGTTCTGCCTTCAGTGATACCACTTGGGGATGTGTGGTCAGAATCTGAGGGTACTGGTTGATAGTCAGCTGAATATGAGTCAGCGTGTGCCCAGGTGGCAAGAAAACAGATGGCATCCTGGCTTGTATTAGAAATACTGTGACCATAAAGGACAGGGAGGTGATCATCCCCCTAGCAGCACTGGTGAGGCCACACACCAAGTATTGTGTTAAAGTTCTGGCCCCTCACTATAGGAAAGATTTTGAGGTGGTGTAGAGTGTAGTATGTTGGAACTTAATTCAGCAGAGAGGAGCAGTCCAGCACAAGCTCATGAGAGAGGCTGAGTGAGCTGGGGTTGTTTAGCCTTGAGAAAGGAGGCCCAGTGGAGACCTTATGCTGTCTTTAACTACCTGAAGGGAGGTTTGACAGGTGGGGGCTGTTCTCTTCTCCCAGGCAACCAGCACCAGAACAAGAGGACACAGTCTCAAGCTGTGCCAGGGGAAGTTTAGGCTTGAGCTGAGGAGAAAGTTTCTTCACAGAAAGAGGATTTGCCATTGGAATGTGCTGCCCCGGGAGGTGGTGGAGTCGCCTTCCTTGGAGGTGTTCAAAAAAGGATTGGATGTGACACTTGAAGCCATGGTTTAGTTAGTCATGAAGTGTAAGTATTAGGTAAGAGGTTGGACTCGATGGTCTCTAAGGTCTTTTCCACCTATTTGATTCTGTGATTAATACACAATACACAGGACTTTCTCAAGCCCTGTGGCCCTTTTAGACAGATAGTCTTAGATAGGTAGTAGGTAGTCTTCACAGGCCAACCACCCTCCCTAGGAACTAAGAGGAGTCCAGGCTGCTGGCTGCAGAGAGTACTCTTCACCTGGCAATTGCCATGGAGGGAGAAGGCGAGAACACCTGTGTCAGGTGTTGACCAGGTGAACTTTTTCCTCAGTCTGGTGGCGGAGTTGAAGGATGAAGTGGCCAAGCTGAAGGAGGAGGTATCTAGGCTGAGGTCAATAAGGAAAGCGAAAAGGAATTAGATATGTGGAGAAGGCTCTGCAGCTTTTCCCTGCTGAGGGAAGGGTCCCGGAAATGGGGAGGGATGGATACAGGACCCTGCCAGGGTGGGAAGGAAAATCCATCCCGCCCTCTCCTCCTTTTCCACTGCCCTTGGCATAATAAGTATGAGGCCCTGCAGGCCGAGAGCGGTGGGATGAGAGGGCCGAGGACCAGCGCATCTGGGGAGGAGCCTAAGCCAAGCGGTCCCCACCAGCTATAACGACCAGCTCCACAAAGAAAAGGAGAAGGGTTATAGTTGTTGGGGACTCTCTCCTGGGGGCTACTGAGGGACCCATATGTCATCCCGACCCATTCCACAGGGAGGTCTGCTCCCTACCCAGGGCACGGGTCAGGGACATTGTGAGGAGATTCCCAAAGTTAATCCAGCCCTCTGACTATTGCCCTCTGCTGGTAATACAAGCTGGGAGTGATGAAATTGACAAGAAGGGCACCAGGGCAATTAAAAAGGAGTTCAAGGCCCTTGGACAATTGATTGAAGGGGCAGGAGCTCAAGCGGTGTTCTGCTCAGTTCCCTCAGTGGCAGGGGTGTACACTGAGAGGAATGGGAGAACCCCACACCATCAACAATTGCTCAGGGGATGGTGCCAGGAGTGGAATTTTGGTTTCTTCGATCACGGGGCAACTTTTATGCACCCGACCTGCTGGGTCCTGATGGCGTGCAATTATCTAGAAAGGTAAGAGAGTCCTAGCACTAGAGTTGGCAGGGCTCATTAAGAGGGCTTTAACTAGGACTGAAGGGGGTGAGTGAGGAAATCAGTCCCTCTGTAGACGAGGAATGAGGCACAGATTAGGTCAATAGAGAAGTTGAGAGCCCAGCTGAAGTGCATGTACACCAATGCATGCAGCATGGGCATAAGCAAGATGAAGTGGAAGTCCTGGCTGAGTCAAATCATCAGATCTTGTCCTTGTGGGTGACTTCAACCTGCCATATATCTGCTGGGATAATTCAGCAGAGAGGAGGCAGTCCAGAAGATTCCTGGAGCTCATGGAGGACAGCTGGCCAATGTGGTCCCCATCCACAGGAAGGGTTGGATGGAGGAGCCTGGAAACTCTATGCCAGTCAGCCTGACCTCACTGCCAGGGAAAATGATGGAGCAGATTATCCTGGTGGCAATAACTGCGCACCTGTAGGATGGCCAAGGCTCAGGTCCAGCCAACATGGTTTAGGAAGGGTAGGTCCTGCCTCTCCAACCTGACTCCTTCTATGATCAGGTGACCCACCGGGTGGATGTGGGGAGGCCTGTGGATGTGGTCTACCTGGACCTCAGCAAGGCCTTTGACACCGTCCCCCACAGCAAACTCCTGCCAAGTATCAGCCCATGGCTTGGATGGAAGCACACTGCATTGGGTTAGGAACTGGCTGGAGGGCCGAGCCCAGAGAGTGGTGGTGAATAGTGCCACCTCCAGCTGGCACTGTCACCAGTGTAATCCCTGGGATCATGCTGGACCCATCCTCTTCAATGTCTTCTTTGACGATCTGGATGAGGGGATTGAGACAGTCATCAGCAAATTTGCAGATGACACAAGTTGGGAGCAGGTTTGGTCAGTTAGAGGGCAGAAGGGCCCTGCAGAGGGACCTCTACCAACTGGACAGATGGGCGGAGTCCAATAGGATGGCATTCACATGTCCAAGTGCCGTTGCTGCACTTTGGCCACAACAACCCCATGCAGAGCCACAGGCTGGGTCGGAGTTTGGAGAGCTGCCAACAGAGAGGGACCTGGGAGTGCTGATTGACAGCCACCTGAACATGAGCCAGCGGTGTGCCCAGCAGCCAAGAAGGCCAATGGCATCCTGGCCTGCATTAGGAAAGTGTGGCCAGCAGGAGCAGGGAGGTCATTGTGCCCCTGTACTCTGCATTGGTTAGGCCACACCTTGAGTCCTGTGTCCAGTTCTGGGCCCCTCAGTTTAGGAAGGACAGCGAGACCACTGAACGTGTCTAGAGAAGGGCAACAAGGCTGGGGAGAGGCCTTGAGCAGAAGCCCTGTGAGGAGAGCTGAGGGAGCTGGGATTGTTTAGCCTGGAGAAGAGGCAGTTCAGGGGAGACCTCATTGCTCTCTACACTACCTGAAGTGTGTTTGTAGCCAGGTGGGGGTTGGTCTCTTCTCTCTAGCAACCAGCACCAGAACAAGGGGACAGTTTCAAGCTGCACCAGGGAAGTTTAGCTGGAGGTGAGGAGAAAGTTCTTCACTGAGAGGGTGTTCACCATGGGAATGGTCTGCCTGGGGAGTGGTGGAGTCACCATTCCTGGAGGTGTTCAAGAGGGGATTGGACGTGGCACTGGTGCCATGGTCTAGTCATGGTCTGTGGTGACAGTTGGACTCGATGATCCCTGAGGTCTCTTTCAAACTTGGTGATACTGTGATACTGTAAACGGAGATGGCTGCCAGTGACAGTCTGTGGTGGTTTTAGGCTATGCCTTATATTTAGTTAAAATTTAGACAGAATTGAGCAAAAAGTAGACAAATACAAATAAATCACTAATGGGTGTAAAAGGAAAACTAATATATTCTAAACAATTAATTGGAGAAATGTCTGGTATAAGATTGGCTGTACCAAAACTATTCTTCCTCTTTTCTGATCTCTTTCTGCTTCCTGTGCTTGGGAGAGGTTAGCCTTCTTTCCGCCTGACAGTGGCTGCATTGTTTTAGTTAAGTCTAACCCTTGTGTTCTCCGCTCCTTTTTCCTTCTTGGGACACAGGGTGGGGCTGGGGCAGTGGAACAGGTTCCCTGGTCTCTTTGACCAGGGTGGGTTTAGTTTGTTTGCTAATTGTAAATATGTGTATAATATTGTAAATATTGTATATTTTGTTCATATTCATTGCATGCCATTGTAGAGTGTAGTTTTGCTTTAAATACAGCTTCCATTTGCTTCATACTGGGCTGGTCTGGCAAAGTTAATGTTGGCTGGGAATTCCAACTGTCCTGGAAGAGGCATTAACAAGACAGCCAAATCTGTTTTGAGCTACTGCCCCTTCTCCTCCCTCTCTGTTGCAGGGTCCAGATTGAGGTCGAAGAGCCTAATAGGCAGGCGCCATTAAGGCTGCCTGGAGGGAGTGGAAGCTGGAACCTGACCCCCAAGCCTCACGTTTCAGAGAGGCGACTGCACATGTCAGATGCCATGAGACAAGGCGTGTGCAGTTTACTCACCACATAAACATTTTGAATTGGTTGGTAGGATTTGAATGGCTAATGTGCCATTGGGCCGTTCATTTACAGAAAGGAATTTATAGGGGAAGACCTCCTATACTCAAGGCTCCTTACACTCATAGCTTGCATGCTTGTTATTTCTCTTATCTCTCTCCCCCTTTCCTTAATGGGATTCAAGGGTGCGACAAGCACCCTACTTGCTCCTTTCTTCAGGGTAATTAGTTTCTTTTGTTTTAGCAGTGCTCGAGTTTGGCCTCCACCACAGCAGCCTGCCCTCTCATTTCCTGTAATTGGTGGATACTGCCCTTTGGACTATACCTGTGAACTCAAAACCTCTTCATTTAGCAAAGGTTTTGGTAGTTAGCAGCTCTGCAGTTTGTGAGCAAATATGCTATTTTACCTGCTTATTTCTCAGTTTACAGCTTGTTACCTCTTAGTTACCTCCATTGTGAACTCGAGGTGGTCCGTCTATGCCACCTGAGGCAGCACTGCTGTTTGGTTTTGTGCGCATAGGGAGATTCCAGTTTGTTCCTCTGTGTTCTCTGTATTGCAAGTTCTGATTGTTCTAGACTGTTATTCTACTGTTTATCAGCCATCTACCGTGTGTATTCAACCTGACATTGACTGGGCAAATGAAGCAAATAAAATCGGCTTGGGGGAAAAAAATTATATTTAATAAATATATTAATATTTTGTATATTTCTGGCCAGTAAATCTATATAAACTCAACCAACAGATTCTACGCAGAAAAGTAGAAAAATATACATAAATCACTATTTGATATAAAAAGGAAAACAAAAAAGATTATTCTAACAATCATCATGGGTAAATATCTGGAATAAGACAAGCTGTACCATAACAATCTTCCCTTTTTTCTTCTCTTCTGATCTCTGGCTGTTTTGCTTCCCTCGGGAGAGATAACCTGCTTATTGGCTGGCTTTGGCTAAGTCTACCACCTGCTTCTTTCTCTGCTCCTCTCTCTTGTCCCTTGTGTACAGGGGGGTAGTAAGGTAGCCGGGGAGAAGCTAGTAGCTTCCCCTGGTCTTTTGGCCAGGGTGTTTTCATGTTGTTTGCTAATTGTAAATATTTATATAATATTGTAATTACTGTATATGTTGTGCATATTCATTGCATTCCATCGTAGAGTGTGGATTTTACTTGTAAATGCAGCTTCATTTGCTTCTGACTGAGTTGGTCTGGCAAAAGTTAATGCTGGGGGAAACTTCAACCCACCACAACCTGATACTCCTAACAGGGAGGGACTGCTTTAAGTGGTGAAGGCTGAGGGCAGCCTTGGCTTAGCAGTCGTGAGTTGGTGGAGTTCAGGATTTTGTGGCGGTAGAACAGAATCCCAATCAGGATCACAACTTTGGACTACAACAGGGCCAACTTTTGCCTTTTCAAGCGATTGCTAAAGGAATCTCATGCGACAGGGTGCTAGAAGCAAAGGGACCCATGATAGTTGGTTAATATTCAAGGACCACTTCTTCCTACTCAACATCAAAGAATTCCAACAATTAGAAAATCGAGAAAGGGACCCAGGAGACCTGCATGGAACTGCTGAGACATCTCAAGTGGAAGAAGCAAATCTACAGATAATGGAAGATGGGACTGGACACTTGGGAGGAATATAAGACTGTTGCCAGAGAATGTAGGGGCAAATAGGAAAGCTAAGGCCTCCTTGGAGTTCAACCTTGAAGGGAGATCAAGGAAAACTAAAGAGCTTCTTCAATATGTTGCAGGAAAACTAACACTAGAGGCAATGTGGGCCCACTGCTGAACGAGTGGGTGCCTTGGTAACAAAGGATGCAAAGAAGGTGGATTTACTAAATCCCTTCTTTGTCTCCATCTATACTGCTGAATACTGTCTTCAGACCCCTGAGTTTTCCTTGATTGATGACAACTGGGTTGATGAGGACTGGGTTAAGGAAGAGTTATTAATCTTGACATTCAAAATCCATGGTCCCAATGGCACGCACCCTGGGTGCTGAGGGAGATGGTGGAAGTCATGACCAGATCACACTCAGCCATCTTTAGTAAGTCATGGCACAGAGGAGAGGTCCTGGGGATTGGAAGAAAGCAGATATCACTACAATCTTCAAAAAGGGTAAGAAGGAGGACCCAAGTAGTATAGACCTGTCAGCCTCACCTCCACTGTGGAAAGTTCATAGTATCATAGTATCAGTCAGGTTGGAAGGGACCACAAGGATCATTGAGTTCCAACCCCCTGCCATGGGCAGGACACCCCACACTAGATCAGGCTGGCCAGAGCCTTGTCCAGCCTAGTCTTAAACACCTCCAGTGACGGGGCCTCAACCACCTCCCTGGACAACCCATTCCAGCTTCCCCTCTCATGGTGAAGAACTTCCTCCTCATTTAATGGACAATTTATCCTTGTCACTGTTCTTAGGCATATAAGGGCAGAGGGGTATCATTAGGAGTAGTCAACATGGTTTACCAAGGGGAAGTCATGTCTGACCAATCTTCTCTCAGGATGTAACCGGTGGATAGATGATGATAGAGTTCATTGAGAACTGGTTGAAGGGAAGAAGTCAAAGAGTGGTGGTCAATGGGACAGAGTCTAGTTGGAGGTCGTATCTAGTGAAGTCCCTCAGGGATCAGTATGGGACCAGTACTACTCAATATATTCATCAAAGATGAGGGCAAAGAGTGCACTGTCAGCAAACTTGCTGATGACACAAAACTGGGTGGAGTGGCTGACACACCAAAGAGTTGTGTTGCCATTCAGTGAAACTTAGACAAGCTGAAGAGTTACAGTGAGAATTTAATGAATTCAACAAGAGCAAATGGAGTGTCTTGCACCTGGAAAGAAATCCCCAGGTATCATGTAGGTTGGGACTGACCTGCTGGAGAGCAGTGAAGGGGGAAAGGACCTGGGGGTCCTAGTGGATGGAAGGCTGACATGAGCCAGCAATGTGCTCTTGTGGCCAAGAAGGTCACTGCCATTCTGGGTGTACTAGGAAGGGATGCAGTTAGTAGGTTGTGAGAGGTTCTCCTCCCCCTTTGCTCTGGTGAGACCTCACCCATATCCAGTTTGGACAGGGATCTATTGGAGAGAGTCCAACGGAGAGCTACCAGGATGATTAAGGGACTGGAGCATGTGCCTATTAGGAGAAACTGAGAGACAACCAGTGGCTCTTTAGTCTGGAGAAGAGAAGACCGAGGGAATTTAATAAATGTTTATAAACATCTGAGGACTGGGTGTCAAGAGGGAGGGGCATAGAATCATAGAATCAATAAGATTGGAAAAGGCCTCTAAGATCATCAAGTCCAACCTGTCACCACAGACCTCATGACTACTAAACCATGGCACTAAGTGCCACGTCCAATTGCTTCTTGAACATCTCCAGGGATGGTGAGTCCACCACCTCCCCAGGCAGCACATTCCAACAGCTACTACCTCTCTCTGTGAAGACCTTCTCCCCACCCTCTAGCCTAAACCTCTCATAGCACAGTTTGAAACTATGTTCTCTGGTTCTGGTGCTGATTGCCTGGGAGAAGAGACCAACCCCCACCTGGCTACAAGCTCCTTTCAGGTAGTTGTAGAGAGCAAGATGGTCTCAACTGAGCCTCCTCCGGCTAAACAATCCCCAGCTCCCTCAGCCCCTCCTCACAGAGCTTGTGCTTGAGGCACCAGCCTCATTGCCCTTCTCTGGACACTTCAAGAGTCAAAATGTCCTTCTTAAATTGAGAACCCCAGAACTGGACAGAGGACTCAAGGTGTGGCCTAAGCAGTGCTGAGTACAGGGGCACAATGACTTCCCTGCTCCGCTGGCCACACTATTTCTGATGCAGCCATCAGGATGCCACTGGTCTTCTTGGCCACCTGCTCATACTGCTGGCTCATGTTCAGCTTACTATCGACCAGTACCCCCAGTCCCTTTCTGTTTGGCTGCTCTCCAGCCACTCTGACACCAGCCTGTAGCACTGCATGGGTTATTGTGGCCAAAGTGCCACATCCAGAACTTGGACTTGTGAATGTCATCATGTTGGACTCTGCCCATCTGTCCAGCCTGTCAAGGTTCCTCTGCAGAGACCTTCTGCCCTCTAAGTGATAAACACCTGCTCTCACTTGGTGTCATCTGCAAATTTACTAATGGTGGACTCAATCCCCTCATCCAGATCATCAATGAAGATATTAACAGGATGGGACTCAGCACTAATCCCTGGGGACACTACTAGTGACTGTCTGCCAGCTGGATGTGGCACCATTCACCACCACTCTCTGTGCTCCGCCCTCCAGCAGTTCCTAACCAGTGCAGAGTGCTGCTGTCCAAGCCATGGGCTGCAGCTTGGCCAGGAGTTTGCTGTGGGGAATGGTGTCAAGGCCTTGCTGAAGTTCAGATAGACTACATCCATAGCCTTTCCCACATCCACCAGGCTCTTCTCCATTGCACACTGTGATAGGACAAAGGGTAATGGATATAAACTACAACACAGGAGATTCATCTCAGCATAAGGAGGAACTACTTCACTCTGAGGTCACAGAGCACTGGAACAGGCTCCCCAGGGTGGTTGTGGAGTCTCTTTCTCTGGAGACTTTCAAGACCCATCTGGATGCATTCCTGTGCAACGTGTGCTAGATTCTATGGTCCTGGCAGGGGGTTGGACTAGATGAGCTTCAGAGGTCCCTTGCAACTCCTAACATTCTGTGATTCTGTGATTCCGTGGTATGTTCCAAAGGCTAAACAGATAAAAATGAAATACTGTAAGCTTAAGCATTCATTCTTGCTAGACCCTGCCAAGAGTCTAACAAAAACACAATAACTCATTTATGAAGTCACAAAACTGTTAGTGGAGTACATTTCCTATAAACTGAACTAGCTTATAGTTAACATATATTTGAAAAATACAGCCAGAGGCTATTAAATGAACCATAAGAAGTGAACTTCTTTCATCAGCCTATGTTTGTACACTTTGAACACTATCCACAAATTATAAGCCACTGTTTGAAAAAATACATCAGTGGAGATGGAGAAATGATCTCTCTATTACAAATGTACAGGCTCAAAAAGTTCACATCCTAAATATACCAGATAGGCATCTTGTTGCTTATTCAAAGTTTTATTGTTTTTATTTTAATTTCTAACCCTTTTCCTGAAGATTAATCTTTGCAAAATCATCAAATTGCCAAATCATTTTGGTTGGACAAAACCTTTGAGATCATTGCACCCAACAAAGTCTGCAAAGTCTGGTGCTAAACCAGTGCTTTAATTTAGCCCTTTCCATTTTATTATACAGAAAATTATGCTATCTCTGATTTAGAGGAAATTATTTTCTATTATCCATATACACCATGGTCTATATATGCAAATAATGAAATTCAATGTGCCCTTAGAATTGTGTGACTTTATATATGCCTGTGGCTGCTTAGTCTCTGAATTACATGATTTTTTTGTTTAGCATGCTGCTGCACTTCATGATCTTTGTATTTAAAATGCTGCTTAGACAGGCTCCAAATGTTGTGTGTGTTTACAAATGTAAGAAAATATATGTAATATGAGAGGAAATACATATTTCTGAATGTTAGGATAGCTTGGCTATGCCATACCATAAATAATAATTCAGAATAAGGAAAAATCACTCTCATTAGAAATGAGCATCTTTGTTGCTGTGTATATACAATACAATACAATACAATACAATACACCAGGTTGGAAGAGACCTTCAAGATCATCGCGTCCAACCCATCAACCAATCCAACCCACCTAAATACAATACAGTACAATACAACCCTCCTAAACAACTAAAAAAACTAAACTGTGGCACCAAGCACCCCATCAAGCCTCTTCTTCAACACCTCCAATGAAGGTGACTCCACCACTTCCACAGGCAGCTGATTCCAGTGGGCAATCACTCTCTCGGTATAGAACTTCTTCCTAAGATCCAGTCTAAACCTGCCCTGGCGCAGCCTGAGACTGTGTCCTCTTGTTCTGGTACTGGCTGCCTGGGAGAAGAGACCAACCTCTGCCTGGCTACAACTCCCTCAGGTAGTTGTAGAGAACAATAAGGTCACCCCTGAGTCTCCTCCTCTCCAGCTAAGCAACCCCAGCTCCCTCAGCCTCTCCTCATAGGGCTTGTGTTTCAAACCACTCACCAACTTTGTTGCCATTCTCTGGACATGCTCCAGTAAGACAACATCTTTCCTAAACTGAGGGGCCCAGAACTGGAACCAGTACTCAAGGTGCGGCTAACCAGTGCTGTGTACAGGGGCAGAATGACCTCCCTGCTCCTGCTGGCCACACTGTTTCTGATGCAGGCTAGGATGCCATTGGCCTTCTTGACTGCCTGGGCACACTGCAGGCTCATGTTCAGCCTCCCATCAACAACAGCACCCCCAGGTCCCTCTCTGCCTGGCCGCTCTCCAAACTCCGACCCCAGCCTGTGGCTCTGCATGGGTTGTTGTGGCCAATGTGCAGAACCCGGCACTTGGATGTGTTCAATCTCATGCCGTTGGATTCTGCCCATCTGTCCAGCCTGTTGAGGTCCCTCTGCAAAGCCTCTCTGCCCTCCAGCAGATCATCTACTGCCCCCAGCTTGGTGTCGTCCGCAAATTTACTGATGATGGACTCGATGCCCTCATCCAGATCATCAATAAAGATGTTGAAGAGCATGGGGCCCAGCACCGATCCCTGGGGCACACCACTAGTGACTGGTCGCCAGCCGGATTGGGCACCATTCACCACCACTCTCTGGGCTCGGTCCTCCAGCCAGTTCCTAACCCAACACAGTGTGCTCCCATCCAAGCCTGGGCTGCCAGCAGCTGGCCAGGGGATTGCTGTGGGGGAACGGTGTCAAGGCCTTGCTGAGGTCCAGGTAGACCACATCCACAGGCCTCCCCACATCCACCAGGCGGGTCACCTGATCATAGAAGGAGATCAGGTTGGTCAGGCAGGACCTG
The DNA here is from genome assembly GCA_015227895.2 of Colaptes auratus. Lineage (NCBI taxonomy): Eukaryota > Metazoa > Chordata > Aves > Piciformes > Picidae > Colaptes > Colaptes auratus. Next base: position 49,529 of record JAAWVA010000089.1, on the reverse strand, counting down.
CCCTTCCTAAAGCCATGCTGGCTAGGCCTGAGCCCTTGGCCATCCTGGAAGTGTTGCGTGATCGCACTCAAGATGACCTGTTCCATAATCTTGCCTGGCACTGAGGTCAGGCTGACAGGCCTATAATTCCCTGGCTCATCCAAACCGGCCCTTCTTTGGATGGGCACCACACTGGCCAGCTTCCAGTCTTCTGGGACTCTCCAGTGAGCCAGGACTGCTGAAAATGATGGAGAGTGGCTTGGCCAGCTCATCTGCCAGCTCTCTCAGCACCCTAGGATGGATCCCATCCGGTCCCATGGCCTTGTGGGGGTCCAAGCGGCTCAGAAGATCTCTAACTACCTCCTGGAGGAGCGGGAAACCATGCAGCTCCCTGGCTCCTTCTGCCAGCTCTGCAGACGAGCTGTCTGGAAGATGTTCTGCCATGCTAGGATAGATTGAGGCAAAGAAGGTGTTAAGTACCTCTGCCTTTTCCTCATCCTTTGTTACAACGTTCCCCTCCGTGTCAACCAAGGAGTGGAGGTTGTCCTTGCCCTTCCTCTTGCTATTGATGTATTTATAGAAGGACTTTTTGTTGTCCTTCACAGCAGAGGCCAGTCTAAGTTCTAAATGCGCTTTTGCCTCCCTCGTTTTCTTCCTGCATGTCCTAGCAACATCCCTAAACATTCCATAGGTTGCCTCCCCCTTCTTCCAGAGATGGTACACCCTCTTTTTTTTTCCCTTAGTTCTATTAAGATTCATTACCCAACCAGGCTGCCATCTGCCCCGGCGGCTCATCTTCCGGGACACTGGCACAGCCTGTTCCTGAACCATCAAGAGTTCTCTTTGAAGCAGCTCCAGCTCTCCTGGACCCCTTTATTTTTAAGGGCTGTATCCCAGGGAACCTTCTGAGTTAGTTCCCTGAGTAGCCTGAAGTCTGCCCTCCTGAAGTCCAGAGTGGAGGTCTTCTTGCTACCCCTCTTGGCTTGACTGAATACCGAAAACTCAATTATCTCGTGGTCACTGGTGCCTAAACACCCTCCGACCACCACATCCCCCACCAGCCCTTCCCTGTTGGTGAAGAGGAGGTCAAGCATAGCCTTACCCCTGGTAGGTTCACGCAGCACCTGGGATAAGAAGCTGTCCTCCATACACTCCAGAAACCTCCTAGGCTGCCTTCTTTCTGCTGTGTTGAGATCCCAGCATATCAGGCAGGTTGAAGTCACCCATGAGAATGAGGTCAGGTGATCTTGAGACAGCCTTAAGGTGCCTATAGAATGCCTCATCTACATCTTCTCCTGGTTGGGTGGTCTATAACAGACTCCAACCAGGATGTCTGCCCTCCCAACTTCCCTCTAATTCTCCCCCACAAGCACTCAACCCGATCACCCCTGATCTCCATCTAGTGCTTCCTGATGTACAGGGCCACCCCCCACCCCTTCTTCCTTGCCTGTCCCTCCTGAACAGCCTGTAGCCGTCATTGCAGCGCTCCAGTCATGTGAGTCGTCCCACCACGTCTCTGTGATGGCAACTACATCATAACTTTCCTGCTGCAACAGGGCTTCTAGCTCCTCTTGTTTATTGCCCATGCTTCGTGCATTAGTGTACATGCACTGAAGCTGGGCTGCTGGTTCACCTCTAGCTCTAGCTTATCTCCCCCAGACTCCTGCCTGAGGCGACTGGTTCCAGCCCCTTCCCCCTTCGAAGCTAGTTTAAAGCCCTATCAATGAGACCTGTCAATTCTCTTCCCCAATCTTTTTCCCTTTGGGGACAGGCCATTCTCGTATACTGTGACCTTTCCCCTCCTCTGGGACAGATGTAGTCCATCTGTTACCAGCTGACCTGGTGCAGTAAAAAGTTCTCCAAGATCAAAAAACCCAAATTCTTTTGACTGCATATTGTACTGTTAGAGTGCCATCAATACTCTAGAAACACTCAGCACCTCCCGGGATGGGAATTTCAAGTATTTGGAACCCATTTTCTACAATAAAACACAACATTAGATTAGTATTATATTCTGGGGTGTTTTAAATACATGAAATCAAAGCCTTACTTTAAGATTTTCTTGTTTTATTTCTGGTAAGACTGTTGCTCTGTCACATAAAAAATTACTCTACTTCCACTATCAAACCATTTATTTAAATTCCCTTTTCAATGTTTTTTCCAGCAAGTATCTTTTTAATTGTAATTTGTTCTTGAGGGAACAACTTTTGCCATTGTACTGGCAAACCAGCCTCAAATGTACTGTGATACTGTGATCTCTCTGGCTTGTATGTTCTCTTGACGTTAATAAACTCATTTACAATTTGTTTAAGTTTGATATCCGATGGGGAATCACTTACACAAACGTTGGTAATACTAATGATGTGAACACTTTAGGTAGAGGAAGGATTCGATCTAGAGTAACTACACTCCTGATATCAAACTCAAAGTTGAAGGGAGAGCAAGGAGCTGCAATTCCTGATTCAATAACAAGGTGGGTCTCCTTTGCTCCCTGGTGGCCAAGGCAGAGGGGGAGAAGGAAATTAATGTCCAATACACTTTATGAAGTCAATAATCAGAATCACTTACGAAGCAATATTCAGTCTGGAGATTCTGAAGCAGTCCAAGACATGGTGTTGAGAGCAGCAGTCAGGAAAGTTTATAATCCAGAATTCTGTTCTCAGTATACTTTTGTAAAGCCAAGGAAAAGTAAAAATAGGATCCAAGCACGTTGCCCAACACTGGAAGCAAAACTGGAGTACACGTGGTGGATGCTGGAGGAGGGGATGGGCGAGTAGCACACACCTCGACAGCTGGAGACGAGCCGGAACCAAAGGGAAAAAAAGGGCTGGGTTACTAAGAACCCCTCTATTTAACTGCTTTTTTGAAACAAAACTGACCACCGCAGAAAAGTGATTTGAAACTTAGCCAATCACCTTCTGGGCATCAGTACAGCGGTGAGTGGTCAGGATACCTGCCAAACAGGTTTGGCTGGCTTTTTGATGGTACATGTTTTCTTTTGCCTATCTCCCCCGACTTCTTAGGACTCTTACTGAAACCTGTTTTGGGTCTGATCATGCCCAACCAGGACATACTACATACACTTGTCATGGTGAGGTGAATCTGTTCTCAAGCATGGATGGGTTTTGGCATTTTTTTAATAGATGTTGTAGCCAAGAGAATGAATGTGGATGCCTAAAGAAAAAAAAATTCTTAAAGTTTGTTAAAATCACACACCCTTCTTGTTATAAACTTATGAAAGAAAGGCTCAAGCAAGCCAGAATGTTTTCAGATTGGCTACTGGATCTCTACCTCAGAGTAAACTGAATCTTTTGGAAACACCTTCCTCCTGATGCACATCATTTGGGAACTCATTCCTTCCTCCCCCCCCAGACTGTACTCTCTAATTCTCTGTTTACCTTCCACCTCCTTTCTTCGCTACCTGGATTTATTCACTTCTTGGCAACACAACAGTATGTTCATCTTGGTGTACAGCTTCTTTCTTCAAATCTTTAGATTGAAATTCAATGAACTGCTTAACATTTTCAGCTATGATATGAACACATTTTTTTCTGTATGTTTTCTGAGTAGGGGAAAAAAAAAAACTTCCTTCATACAGAAGAGGCAAATCATATTCATTGTAAAATTGATACATTCTCAGAATCACACAATCATAGAGTAATCCATTTGGAATTCATTTCAAGCATAACTCAGTACCACCCTTGACCCATCTCTGAAGGTTCAACAGTAAACCATGTCCATATGCAACAGGTCCACACTGCACTTGAATACCTTATAGATGATCCACCACTGCACTGGGCAGACCATTCCATGTTTGATAACCCTTTCAGTGAAGAAATATTTCCTAATATCCAGCCTAAACATCCTCTGGCACAGCTTGTGACCCTTTCTCAAGTCCTATTGCTCGTCATCAAGGAGAAGGGTCTAGACCCCTCCTCTCTCCAATCCCCCATTGGGTAGTTATAGACAGCAATGAGGTCTCCTCTCAGCCTCCTCTTCTCTAGACTGAGCAAGCCCAGCTCCTTCAGATGCTTTCTGTAGGTCATGTGTTCCAGGCCCTTCATGAGCCTAACCCTAACCCTAACCCTAACCCTAACCCTAACCCTAACCCTAACCCTAACCCTAACCCTAACCCATGACCCTTGTTGTCCTTCAGGTTTTGCCTGATACATATCTGCATATTGAAATTTTACCTAAAATAAATATTTTCCGGAGGGAAAGGCTTTTCTAGTGCTGCTAGCGCATTCATTGCTAACCAGAATATTTTTAATTTTCTCCAAATGACCATTTTTCTTAACCATTCTAATTTTACTGCTGCAATGAAGGCAAATGACCATTTTTTTCCTTAAGAAGAGACTTCTATGGAGTATTCAATAATATCATTCTATGTACTGCCCAGTTTCCTCAGAAATATGTTTTCTAAATGCACTTACAAACATTTCTATTGCCTTTGATGTGCTGTAATTGATGTATAGTAATTTCAAACGGTAACTGTTTCAGATAAATCAGTAAGTGAAATGGTTTAGGGGATTACAATGACATTCTCTTTAACCAAAGGCGATATTTCATATGCCATACCTGCAAGAGAACAGACTTATAGTAGTAGCAAGTTGACATGAAAAAGCAAAGACTTTACTGCTTATGATTCCTCCATGCTAAACAGGTGCTTTTCATTTCAGTGAAACCATTTATATGAATGATGTTGTGGCCATAAGGGCTATTTTATCATGAACCACAGGTTCATTTTAGAAACAAAACTGCTGTTATTCACAACATTTAAACACAGAAGAAGAACAAAAGCAGGCTAAAAAATTCTTGGTCACTCTTCACATATATTCTCTGTTTCGGTATCTGTGTTTCCTAGCAAAATAATGATTTTTCAAAACCATGATAGGTAGAATCATTTTGCCTTGTAAATACTCACATCTGTTCAATGAATTCATACTTCCAGAATAAAATGTCAAACTTGAACTGGGTGGGGAATGTGTAATTTCAAGGAGATTTTACCTTCTCATTTAATCACAGGTTGAAATCATTCAGGTTGGAAAAGACTACATGGCACCCAGGAACAAGGAACCCCTGTACTGCCCCTGAAGCAGGTGCATCGGGAGACACATGAAGAAAGTCCCCCCGTCGCTCCTGCCACCAGACTAACATAAAAAAAGATGAGGGAAGGTGGAAGCATGTTCCTGCTTGGAGTTGGAGGCATCCCCCTCTCCTTCCTACATCCCCCCTCCCCTCATACACAATTACTTAGTACGTATGAGGCTCTGGAGGTAGAGAGGAATGAAGATGGAGACAAGGATCCATCCAGTGAGTCACCCAGGGCCTGTCATTCACGCCCACACCTTAGGACTTCTTCAAAGAGGAAGAAAAGTGGGGGTGACTCTGGCCTTGTAGAACATGTGTGAAGCTCTGCAGGAGGAACTGGTTATGAGCAAGGATGAGGGAAGGCCAGAAGTACAGCCAAGGCAAACTTGCCCCAGGTCAGCCATAAAACTGACCCTCAAAAGAAAAATTAATATTGTAGTAGGAGACCCCTGATGAGGGAAGCAGAAAGCCTGATATGCAGACCTAACCACTCTACAGGGGAGTCTGCTGTCTTCCTGGTGCCTGGCTAAAGGACATCATAGGAAAACTTCTCACCTTTGTGAGGCCTTTGGATTTACCCACTCTTGGTCTTTCAGGTGGGTAGTGATGATGAAGCAGTGAAAGGCTTAGAATTGAAAGAGATTTCAGGGCCTTGGGACAATTGGTAAAGTGATCAGAAGCTCAGGCTGTGTTTTCCTCCATCCTCCTGACATCAGTGATGGATGAGAGAATGTACAGGAAGAGCCAAGGGGTCAGTTCATAGCTCTGGGACTGGTGCTGTTGACAGGGCTTTGGGTTTTACAATCACAGCCCAGTATATAGGGCTCCAGATCTGTGAGTAACAAATTAATTGCACCTGTCTCAGATGGAGATAAGAAATCTGGGGCAGGAGTTGGCAGGGCTCATTAATAGGACTTTAAACTAGATTGAAGGGCAAAGGGATTATAATGTCAGGGGTTAACAATGTCATCCTGTCTGTGACACAGAGTGGGGCAGCACAGCAAGGGCAGAGGGAGGCAATACTAAATAAGGGCTCTCAACTTGTTGCTCTGAGTCAAGCCAGGGACAATGCACCAAGACAACCCAAGGAAATCAAAGGAGATTTGCCTAGGAGGGTGACACAGCCAGCAAATTCACACAGCTTGGGCAATAAACAGATGAATTAAGCACCACTGTACTGCTGGAAAGCCATGATATAGTGGCAATTACTGAAACTTGGTGGGATGATTCCAGTGACTGGAATGTAGGGATAGACAGGTGCAAACTCTGTAGGAAGGACAGACAGGGTAGGACAGGAGAAGCTTTTGCCCTCTACATCAGCGACCAGCTGGAATTGGTGGAGCTTACCCCGGAGAAGGATGATGAGCTAGTTGAGAGCACATGGGTTAAGATTAAAGGGAAAACAGGGGAAGGTGGTGTTACAGTAGGGATCTGTTACAACCCCCTGACCATCATAACCAAGCAGATGAGGCCCTACTGGCCTGCATCAGGAACTGTGTGGCCAGCAGGAGCAGGGAGGTCATTCTGCCGCTGTACTCAGCACTGGTTAGGCCACACCTACCTGTGTCCTGTGTCCAGTTCTGGGTCCCTCAGTTTAGGAAGGATGTTGACTTGCTAGACTGCATCCAGAGAAGGGCAACAAAGTTGGTGAGGAGTTTGAGCACAAGCCCTATGAGGAGAGGCTGAGGGAGCTGGGGTTGCTTAGCCTGGAGAAGTGGAGGCTCAGGGTGACCTTCTTGATCTCTACAACTAGCTGAAGGGAGGTTGTAGCCAGGTGGGGGTTGGTCTCTTCTCCCAGGCAATCAGCACCAGAACAAGAGGACACAGTCTCAGGCTGCACCAGGGAGGTTTAGGCTGGAGGTTAGGAAGAAGTTCTTCATAGAAAGAGTGATTGCCCATTGGAATGGACTGCTTGGGGAAGTGGCGGAGTCATCATCATTGAGGTGTTTAGGAAGAGACTTGATGGGTGCTTGGTACCATGGTTTAGTTGATTAGATAGTGTTGGGTGATAGGTTGGACTTGATGATCTCAAGGTCTCTTCCAACCTGGTCTATTCTATCCTATCCTATTCTATTCTATTCTATTCTATTCTATTCTATTCTATTCTATTCTATTCTATTCTATTCTATATAAGCAGATAGAATTGGCTTTGAATTTGCAGGCCCTGTTCCTCATGGGCAATTTCAATCACCCTGACATCTGCTGAAGGGACAACACCGCAGGCATCAGCTATCCAGGATGTTCCTGGAATGCACAGATGACAACTTCCTTCTCCCAAAGAGTGGATGACCCAACAAGAAAAGATCCTATGCTGGACCTTACTCTCACTAACAGGAAAGGCTGAAGAGCAATGTGAGGCTCAGGGACAGCCTTGGTTGCAGCGACCATGATGAGCAAGTGGCGCGCAAGTGGTGTTCTGCTCAGTTCCCTCAGTGGCAGGGGAGTACACTGAGAGGAACGGGAGAACCCACACCATCAATAAGTGGCTCGGGAATGGTGCCAGCGGAGGAACTTTGGTTTCTTTGATCATGGGCCTACTCTTACAGCACCCGACCTGCTGGGTCTTGATGGGGTGCATTTATCTAGAAGGGCAGAGAGTCCTAGCACTAGAGTTGGCAGGGCTCATTAGGAGGGCTTTAAACTAGGTCTGAAGGGGGTGGGGAAGACATCGGTCCCTCTGCAGAGGTAAGAGTAGGGCACAAGGTAGGGTCAACTGAGAGGTTGGGAGCCAGCTGCAGTGCATGTACACCAATGCCGCAGCCTAGGCAATACAGAGGAGCTGGAGGTCCTAATCCACCAGGCAACCTATGATATAGTTGCCATCTCAGAAACATGGTGGGACAACACGCACGATTGGAGTGCTACACTGTGGGGTTACAGCTCTTTAGGAGGGATAGGAGAGGGAGAAGAGGAGGAGGGGTGGCTTTGTATATTAGGGAGACACTTTCTGCCTCAGACCTTGAGGTGGAAGATGAGGAATTGAGAGCCTGTGGGTTAAAATCAGAGGGCAACCCAACAAACCTGACATCCTGGTTGGAGTCTGTTATAGACCACCCAACCAGGATGAGGAGATTGATGAATTATTCTATAAACAACTGGAGGCTGTCTCAAGATCATCAGATCTTGTCCTCGTGGGTGACTTCAATCTGCCAGATATCTGCTGGGAACTTAATTCAGCAGAGAGAAGGCAGTCCAGAAGATTCCTGGAGCGAATAGAGGACTGCTTCCTAACGCAGCTGTTAAGCGAGCCTACCAGGGGACAGGCTCTGCTTGACCTGCTGCTCTCCAATAGGGAAGGGCGGTGGGAGATGTGACCGTGGGAGGCTGCCTAGGGTGCAGTGACCACGAGATAGTGAAGTTTTCAATATGCAGGGAGATAGGGAGGAGTACCAACAGAACCCTCACCTTGGACTTCCGGAGGGCAAACTTCAGCCTCTTTAAGAAACTTATTGTAAAGTTCCCTGGGTACCACCCTCATGACCAAGGGGTCCAGGAGGGTTGGACCTACTTCAAACAGGAGCTCTTGAGGGCACAGGAACTGGTGGTCCCCATGTGTCGAAAGATGAGCCGGTGGGGAAGGCGACCGGCCTGGATGAGCAAGCAGCTCCTGGGGAATTAAGGGAAAAAAGAGGCTGTATCACCTTTGGAAGGGGGGGAAGGCTTCTCGAGGTAGGTTCAAGGAAGTGGTTAGATTATGTAGGAATAAAATTAGAGAGGCAAAGGCTCAGTTAGAACTGAAACTGGCCACCTCTGTGAAAGAAATAAAAAGCAATTTTTACAAATATATCAACGCTAAAAAGAAGGGCAAGAAGAACCTCCACTCCTTACTGGACCTGGAGGGAAACGGTGACCGAAGATGAGGAAAAGGCTGAGGTCCTGAACGCCTTCTTTGCCTCCATGTTTAACAGCAAGGCAGGAGTCCAGGATGAGTGGCCTCCTGAGCGGGTAATAGGGTCGGGGAGCAGTGTAATGCCCCAGAAATCCATGAGGAATTAGTTCGGGACCTGCTGAGCCACTTGGACACCCACAAGTCCATGGGACCGGATGGGATCCATCCTAGGGTGCTGAGAGAGCTGGCAGATGAGCGGCCAAGCCGCTCTCCATCATTTTCCTCCAGTCCTGGCTCACTGGAGAGGTCCCCAGATGACTGGAAGCTGGCCAATGTGATCCCCATCCACAGAAGGGACGGATGGAGGAGCCCGAAACTACAGGCCAGTCAGCCTGACCTCAGTGCCAGGGAAAGTGATGGAACAGATTATCCTGGAGGCAATAACTGCGCACCTGAAGGATGGCCAAGGGCTCAGGTCCAGCCAACATGGATTTAGGAAGGGCAGGTCCTGCCTCTCCAACCTGATCTCCTTCTATGATCAGGTGACCCGTCTGGTGGACGTGGGGAGGCCTGTGGATGTAGTCTATCTGGACTTCAGCAAGGCCTTTGACACCGTCCCCCACAGTAAACTGCTGGCTAAACTGTCAGCTCGTGGTTTGGACCGCACACTCTGTGCTGGGTTAGGAACTGGCTGGAGGGCCCAGCCCAGAGAGTGGTGGTGAATGGTGCCGCGTCCGGCTGGCGGCCAGTCACCAGCGGCGTCCCCCCAGGGATCGGTGCTGGGCCCCATCCTCTTTAACATCTTCATTGATGATATGGATGAGGGGGTTGAGTCAGTCATCAGCAAGTTTGCAGATGACACCAAGTTGGGAACAGATTGTTAGTCAGTTAGAGGGTAGAAAGGCTCTGCAGAGGGACCTCGACCGACTGGACAGATGGGCAGAGTCCAATGGGATGGCATTTAATAAGTCCAAGTGCCGGGTGCTGCACTTTGGCCACGGCAACCCCATGCCGAGCTACAGGCTGGGGTCAGAGTGGCTGGAGAGCTGCCAAACAGAGAGGGACCTGGGGGTGCTGATTGACACCCACCTAAACATGAGCCAACAGTGTGCCCAGGTGGCCAGAAGGCCAATGGCATCCTGGCCTGTATTGGGAATAGTGTGGCCAGCAGGAGCAGGGAGGTCATTCTGCCCCTGTACTCTGCATTGGTTAGGCCACACCTTGAGTCCTGTGTCCAGTTCTGGGCCCCTCAGTTTAAGAAGGACATCGAGATACTTGAACGTGTCCAGAAAAGGGCACAAGCTGGTGAGAGGCCTTGAGCACAAGCCCTATGAGGAGAGGCTGAGGGAGCTGGGATTGTTTAGCCTGGAGAAGAGAAGGATCAGAGGTGACCTCATTGCCCTCTACAACTACCTGAAAGGTGGTTGTAGACAGGAGGGGGTTCGTCTCTTCTCCAGGCAACCAGCACCAGAACAAGGGGACACAGTCTCAAGCTGTGCCAGGGGAGGTTTAGACTCGAGGTGAGGAGGAAGTTCTTCACTGAGCGAGTCATTCGTCATTGGAATGGGCTGCCCAGGGAGGTGGTGGAGTCGCCGTCCCTGGAGGTGTTCAAGGGGAGATTGGACGTGGCGCTTGGTGCCATGGTCTAGTTGTGAGGTCTGTTGGGACAGGTTGGACTGATGATCCTTGGGGTCTCTTCCAACCTTGGTTATACTGTGATACTGTGATACTGTGAGCCAGAATTTAAGTTACTCAGGGCATCTAGGAGGATGCATCTCAAGCTTAAGGCCCTGGACTTCATGTATGCAGACTTTGATGGCTTCAGGGATCTGCTGGCCAAAGTATCATGGGACAAAGCCCCGGAGGGAAGGGAGCCCAGGACAGGTGGTGTTCAAGGATCACCTTCACTGTGACCAGGAGCAAAGTGTTTCCAACTAAGACAAGGTGGAAAGAATGTTAGGAGACCTGCCTGGATGAGCAAGGAGCTCCTAGACATGCTGTGGTCTTTTTTTCTGCACATATGACAGCAAGGTTTGTGGAGTCAGTGGAGATGCTGGGTTTGCCTTTCTGGTTTTGTGCTGTATTTTTCCTGTATTTCACTCTGCTTCTTCTGCTAATAGGCTAAATAAGGTAATCATTAGATTATTAGACAAGCATTGTATTATAGATTGTTAGATTAATTAGATTATTAGCTAAGGTAAATGTTAAACTCTTATCTCTTTATCCCAACCCTGAGTTCTGTGTGTTACTCTTCTCCCCCCTTTGTGTTGGGGCAGCCTGCAGGTTAGCCCTTGCACTAAACCATTATAAACCCCTATTACAAGAAAGATGTAGACATGCTGGAACATAGCCAGAGAAGGACTTTGGGTGCTGGTGGATGAGAGCTTAACATGAGCACCAGTGTACACTTGCAGCCCAGAAAGCAAATCACATCTTGGGCTGCTTCAAGAGAAGCTAGCCAGCAGGTTGAGGACATGATTTTCCCCCTCTGTTCTGCTCTGGTGAGCCCCACCTGGAGTACTGCATCCAGTTCTGGAGCCCCTATTGCAAGAAAGATATTTACATCCTGGAATGTGTCCAGAAAACGGCCATGAGGATGATCAGAGCGCTGGAGTTCCTCTCCTATGAGGACAGACTGAGAGAATTGGGTTTCAGTTTGAGAAGGCTCTGAGGAGACCTTATGTGGCTTTCCACTATCTGAAGAGGGTTTACAAGGAAGCTGGTGAGGGACTATTTAGGGTGTCAGGTAAGATAGGACTAGGGGGAATGGATCCAAGCTAGAGGAGGGTAGATTTAGATTAGACGTTAGGAAGAAGTTCTTCACCATAAGGGTGGTAAGACACTGGAGCAGGTTGCCCAGGGAGGTGGCAGAAGCCCCGGTTCATGTTAATATTCAACTCAAATATTCTGCATTGTCACTGTATTGGAAACTACTCTGGAGTTTCGTTTCTTCCTTCTGAAGGTTCTTTAAAAAAAAACAAAAACAAAAACTTGAACACAGTTCCATCAATATTGTCTATCTAGGATTTTATAAACATGGTTCAGTCTGCAGGAATTGTGTGTCAGGCAATGAAGTACACATTCATATAGTACGCACATGCTGGGCTAAGAATAGGCTGTGCTGTGGTCATTATGCAATACTAAACAAGATAAAACCTATCCATTTACCTTTGTGTGGAAATGGAGAAAAAGTATATACAAGCTCTGTGACCTCAGTGATTAAGCACAAAACTATGGGAAGAATTTAAAAATATTTCTTATTCTTGGAAAAAGATAGAAACTGAAACATTGAGTATAGCAGAGGTACTACAATGTTAGCACACTGTCACATCTTTTATGAAGATCAGGTTTATGGACCGTTTACAATGACAGAGCACCTCACTCACTAGGTCTTTCAGTTCTGACATCCTAGTGAGAAGACTGCTATTTGAAGAAGACATTTGAAAAGAGTGACATTTGAAGTTGTAACCAAACAATTATCCTTTGGAAGTGGAAAAACCTTCTTTTTTTTTTTTATTATTATTGAAGTGACATTTATCTCATTTCATTGTTCTTTCCACTAAATGGGTTTTAAATCCAAAGCTCAGAAGTCAAAGAAATGTTTCTGAGTCAGAAAACAACAAGACTGGCTTGACACCATCTGGAAAGATGAACTGGGTATGGGCGGTGACAACACAACACAAGGTTCTTGGCAGCAGCCAGTGACAGGATTGCAACCGCCTGAGATATCAGGATGAGTAGGTATATACAGGAGTCTATGACTGCCCTGGTTGCATAGTTTTCCTTATCTGAGTGCCACCAGGCACATCTCCAAATGACATCTGGGTCTCACAGCAGTCTCAGAATACATGTCCCTCCATCCTGGACATCTCATCATTGAGGAACTCAGTCAGCATTCACATATATTGCCCTACAAAGACTTACTTCTAGCCAGTACCCACAGCATATCAATGAACTGGATGTTCTGTTGGTAGCACTGACTGCATTACTAGAGCTACAGCAGGCAGCCTCAACTATGGCTGTAGGATCACTGTTTCCAAATGCTGCTCCAGTGCAGGGAACTGAGAACACAGGGCCTAGGCCAGGGATGTTGCTCTCTGCCAGGGGGATCCTAGCTAGACCATCCTGGAGGACTAGGAAATGACTGCTGAGGATGGTTAATGTTGGTTATGCAGGCCAGACATTTTCTCACCTGACTAATACAAGCAATAAAATTCTTGCTGCCTATGAGAGATTACATCTCAAGCAAACTCACTACCTCTCCTGGAAGTAAATCTGGTGGTTGAGCCTTAACTGGAAGTTAGGAGCTCAGATGGGCAAGGCTGAGAATCTCTTCCCACTCCCCTCCTCCACCCTCCCAACAGAGAGGGAAAGAAAAAAAGGGAAAAAACAACAAACAACAAAACAAACAACAAACAAAACCCCAAAATAAAAAACACACCACAACCAGGAAGGAGCAAATCTACCAAGCAATAATTTGGAGTCAGCTTGGAAGTAGAGAGGTAAAGAGTTTTCTTAAACAAACAAAAAAAATATATATATATATATAACAATAACAGGTAAGGTTCACAAGGCAAGGAGTAAGGATGGATGGGAGTGGGACAAGGAAGAATAATACAAAACCAGCCTCTCTGAAGAGGCATGGAGGCAGCAGGGAGAATGATCAGGCCTAACCACGTGGCAGAGGAGCAGGAAAGCAGCCGCAGTAGCTCTCATCCATGAGAGGCAGGAGCCAAAGGAGACCTAAATAGCTGCAATGCCCTGCATTTTATACCCTAGCTGGGCAGGGAGGAGGGGAGTGGAACAGACTCATTCCCAGGGGGAAAACGCCCTGAAGGGAGGACAAAGCACCTGCAAGCTTCCACTCTGGTTTGTTTCTTTTCAGAATGGGTATTAACCCACCACATAAATGCTTTTTATTTTCATGGACAGATTATCCTAACCTGCAGCTTTCTTATGTCTCTACTCACAGCAACATTGTAGGGACAGACTCTACCTGAAATCATATATGCCATTCTCCCAGTGTTGTGGGTTCCCATTTGGGAAAGTGGCACCAATGAGGAACTGAAAGCTCGTATAGAACCTGAATCCTTTTTAGCAAAATAGTGAGTGTTAGTCACTGATATCCCATTTGCAAATCCCCATAGAAACATAATTTCTGTATCTGACCTTTTAATTAGCTTTATAAAGTTTCTATCGCAGTAGCTGCATACACTTCTGCATGACTGTCTTAAGCAGACTGAAGAGACTGAAGAGACAAATGGCAGTAATTTGTACTATAGATCTGTTACCTTCATCCTCAAACTTGGCACTTCAGTATTCTGTCAGCATTATGTTGAAAGCAAGTAACTGACTTGAATATAAACCCCTTAGATTTATGTATTCTGTAATTTCTAAAATTTCATAGATTGGACCACTTAAAAACTTGAAAGAATCAGGTTTTATATAGCAACTGCCAACATAAGGGCTGGTTGTCTGATTTATATCTAGAAATAAATGCTGAAGTTCAGGGTTGCCAAACCACTCACTTGAAAACACAGTAACCATAGGAGTGAAAGAAATGGAAGTCCTCAACGTTCAGTCATTCCCTAATGGAGCTCATTCTGTGCTATTTACTGTTAACCCTCCTTCACTGTTTCCTAGCTATAGAAAAGGAGGAGTGTTTGCTCCTAAGGAATTACTGACTGTGAGTTACACAGTGTCAGTACTTAGTATCACTGAAAAAAATGGGAAAAAATATCTGAGGAGGTGTCAATTGTTAAAAACATGCCTTCTCTGTGATAGCTTCTGTAATTGCATAGTAATCCCTATTTCTTAATGAGGCTGTGAGATATTGATTTTAAAGTTAGCTAATAATTAATGAAATATATGAACTTCATCCAAATCAAAATTATTGCTAAAAGCTAATTATATAATGATGTTATTAACCAGAGCTAGATCTGTCTGAGAGGGTTGGCATAAGTGAAGACTTATGATCTACTCAGATTACCACCGAAGTCAAGCTGGACACACAGAGAGCTTGAAAAGTAGTTCTTATATATTAAGAAATCAGTCCACTAGGGAAACACTGTTCTAGATGTGTGGATCAGAGATAGCAAATAGATGGGCCCAGGAGAAAACTTTGATAAATGAAAAGGTCTTCACACAGAGCAAGAGCAAAGGGTGTAGAGAGCGACCGTAGCAATACCTGCAATTCAGCTGGCAAACTAAAGTGATTTCAATTGTAGTGGTTTGAGCCTTACTGGACGTTAAGAGCTCAGGTGGGGGCAAGGCTGAGAATCTCTCCCCCACGCCCCCCCCTCCTCCTCCAACAGAGAGGGGAGAAAAGGAAGGAGCAAATCCACCAAACAATAATGTGGAGTCAGCTTGGAAGTAGAGAGGTAAGGTTCACAAGGGCAAGGACAAGGATGGATGGGAGGGGGACAAAAACAAGAGAATAATACAAACCAGCCTTTCTCTGAGGAAGCGTGGAGGCAGCAGGGAGAAGGATCAGGTCCGACCACGTGGCAGAGGAGCAGGAGGGCAGCTGCAGTAGCTCTCATCCAGCAGAGGCAGGAGCCAGAAAAGCAGGGGCCAACAGCTGCGATGTCCTGCTTTGTATACCCTAGCTGGGCAGGAGAGGGGAGTGGAACAGACTCAGCTTCCCAGGCGGAAAAATGCCCTGTAGGGAGTGAAAAGTACCTGCAAGCCCTCCACCCTGCTTTGTTCTTCTGTTCTCAGAAAAAGGTGTTAACCCACCACACAGACAAAACACAAGGAAAAAATTGTTCCAAAACCACACTGAAAGAGATGCTGACTAGAAGGGATATATTCATTGCACTAGAGTGAGATTTTGGTCTTGTGGAAAGAATAGAAAAAAAAATCTATTAATTTCTGGATGCCTACCATTTTGCATTGATCTAGCCTATAGTCTATAGATAGATAGATAACAGATAAGCTAATAGTTTACAACTACTTCAGAAATAAAAATATTCTTGGTGAGTTGGTATCACTATAACCTGGCCTCATAGTATGTTACCTCTTCCTTCCTATCCCACCCACATGCAACATCTTTCTACAAAGTGCTCTACTTAACAAGCAAACTCCAGATGCTACTCCTCCTGAGTATTGACTGAACTTCATAGACAAAATCCCACCATGATTCTATATCTAACAAACCCCACACCTGAACTGCACTTGTCTCTGGCCTCTCTCTCTTACAGCAGCCTGGCATCCTCAATCTGATCCAATTTCTGCTGTAGTTTATCAGCCTATTCTGAGGTTGCTGCTACAGCATGGATGCAGGTGTCTTCCAAGATCGCTAGCTGAAACTTCATCCTTGATTTAAAGCATCCTCCCTGCCCTGTGCAGGGAAAATTTTAAAAAAACCCAAAGCCCAGATAGAGATCAATCTGGCTACTACCACAAAAGGCAATAAAAATATTTCTATAAATCATTCACAACAAAAGGACACTAGGAGAATCTCCATCCTATATTTAATTAGGGGAAAATAGTCACCAAATCTGAGGTATCTAATACTTCCTTTGCCCCCAGTCTTTAATAGTGACACTGGTTATTCTCTGAAGCTAGATAACATGGAGCAGAATGAAGCCCCCATAGGCTAAGGGGAAATGGTCAGTGACCTACTGGACCATTTTGATGTACACAAGTCTATAGGGCTGGATGGATTGTCCCGGGTACGGGGATTATTGGGGAGTGGTCTCCAAACCACTTTCAATGTTTAGTATCCATCCTGGCTAAACGGGAGGAACCAGTTGAATGGAGGTTAGCAAATGGACACACATCTAGAGAATGTTGGAAAGGAGGATCTAGGGAGCTGCAGGCCTGTCAGTTGATCTTGTGGCCATGGAAGGCTGTGGAACTGTCAACCTGAATATTTGCTTCTGTTATTCAAACCAACCTGGCTTGTTCTAGTTTCAAAAGGAAGTGGCTGGAGCAAAGTATCATGTGGCTTGAAGTTCAGATTGTAATATGAGAGGCTTCCTGTTTCAGTTGCTGCTTTTGGATTCTGAATTTTAGGTGCTGGCTTTTGTCCCCAGGGATGGCAGCGAGATGGGTGGGAATTGGTTAGGTCTATATTTTCCACTTGTGCTGCTTTTATTTATTTATTTTCCCTGCAAACTAAGTTAAGCTAAGGTAATTGTGTTCGCTCATTTATATTAAATTCTCAACTCTTTATCTCAACCCAGAGTTTTTTTTTGTGTGTGTTACTTTTCCTTCACTTCTGTGCTGGGGAGAAACAGGCACATTAATCTTTACAGTTAACCTGTTACCTGTTACAGAGCAAATAATTTTTAATGTCATCATATGGTACATGCAGGTGTTACAAATAAAGAGGGGTAAGATAGGCAGTTATTTATTACTTTATCTCTGCTATCCATGTAACTATACACAAAGTTTATGAAATATTTTATAGGTTCATATGTTCTGTTGAGAATATCTTCAGAATATAGGAACAGTTACAAATAGTTTGAGAAAATAGTATTTGGAAAGATAAATTTGAAAGTAGTATGTTACCCCTACTAACAAAAGGCAGATATTTCCCAGAGACTCTAGGAATACTCCAATTTACTCACCACGCTGCTTGCCAATTGTGGGAAATTATTTAGTGTCTCTTTTTATCAGAAAGTCCTCCTGGAACTGCTGCTGCTTATAATCAACACGTTGGGGAAAAAACCCAGGAGAGAGTCCTCTGCGGCTCACCCATTTTAAACATCCAAATGATTACCATCAGTTCTCTGCTAAAAAAAGGCTTGCCCAGGCTTGCCCTGGCAAAGGGTCTGTGCCTCACTGTGGTGATTTTGAGGCTCAAGTACCCTTAAGATGACCACAAAGTCCTATATAAAGACAGGTTCCTAAGGGATGGAACAGTTGTTCCAGAATATTGTAACATGTTATTCTGTTCTGATTTCTGGTGTTGTACTATTTAATACAATACAATAAACCAGGTTGAAAGAGACCTTCAAGATCATCGCATCCAACCTATCAACCAATCCAACCCACCCAAACACTAGATCACGGCACTAAGCCCCCCATCAAGTCTCCTCCTGAACCCTCCAATGATGGTGACTCCACCACCTCCACGGGCAGACCATTCCAATGGGCAATCACTCTTTCTATATAAAACTTCTTCTGAACATCCACCTAAACCTCCCCAGCACAGCTTGAGACTGTGTCCTCTTGATCTGGTACTGGCTGCCTGGGAGAAGAGACCAACCTCCACCTCTCCACAACCTCCCTTCAGGTAGTTGTAGAGAGCAATAAGGTCACCCTTCAGTCTCCTCTTCTCCAGGCTAAGCAACCCAGCTCCCTCAGCCTTTCCTCATAGGGCTTGTGTTCCAAACCCCTCACCACTTTGTTGCCCTTCTCTGGACTCGTTCCAGCAACTCAACATCCTTCCCAAATGAGGGGCCCAGAACTGGACCAGGACTCAAGGTGTGGCCTAACCAGTGCAGTGTACAGGGGCAGAATGACCTCCCTGCTCCTGCTGGCCACACTGTTCCTGATGCAGGCCAGGCAGTGTCTAGCTGATATCACTCCTTTTTTCTCCTCCTTAAACTAACTATTTTACTGTTAATGAGGGACATATTACACTTACTGTGAAATAATAGCTTATATGCTTTATGTTTGGTCTCATTTAATATATAAGCCCAACACTCCTAAGTATAGAGATCAGGTTTATGACTCCACTGTAATGCGGCTGATACATTGTCTGCTCTTTTACATTCAGGTCCAAATCTGCAGTTTCCCCAAAGAGATCTGACCTCTTTATAAAATGCACTGAGATACACATAGGGATATTTTGGATTCTTGTTTGTTCCTTTTTGGTGCTGTTGCAGTGATCAAGTTGATGTTGAAGCAGATGCGTGGAAATCAAATAAATTTCTTGCACCAGCAGGGGTATAAAGGTAAAAGTACAGTAGTTTTTGAAACAGGAATTTTAGGCTAACTTGTCTGAACACTCTCACACTCTTAAATTTGCACAGTTTAATTATTTAAACACATCAGTAAAATTAATTTTAGATTTAGTTTTTAAAGTGTTACAGTTACCACTTGCAATTCACAATTGGGGTTTTTCAGCAATTAAGACTACAAGTGCCAGCTATTATATTACTGCCTTCCTACTTTTTTACTCATATTTGGTCAACTTTTGCAAAGCTCAAGGATTTTTTTTGTAGGTTTCTATGAGAAATAGCATACAAATAACATGATATTGGTTTGTTGCAACCTTTGTAAATTAGGGAAAAGGTGATTGGTGATTAAAGATAATTTCACCACTGTTTTCATAGGAAGTTTTACAAGTAGGATTTAACAGTGTGGCTCTTACCTTAGTAACGATTACTCTCTTGCAATTTTAGGAGCTGTTATTGTTGTGGAATCTTATGCAAATACTAAAAGACACAGAACGTTTTCCAAAGCAGAAGCTGTACTACTCATTCTGTGTGCTCATGTTTCTGTGTGAGCATATACATGTGTACAGACATATAGATATTTAGATGTGTTAATATGCATATGTAAGTTTGTTATCTCTACATATAGCCTCAAAAGTTTGCTTTTCTTGAATGAAAGAATGAAATGTCAACTCATTTGCTGCTTGCAAAATCAGTCAAGCCCAGGGCAGGTGTGGTGGGGCAAATGAAGCTGTATTTACAAACAAAATAAATAAAATAAATAAATCCAGGTTGGAAGAGACTTGGATGTCTTAAATCTCATGCCGTTGGATTCTGCCCATCTGTCCAGCCTGTCGAGGTCCCTCTGCAAAGCCTCTCTTCCCTCCAGCAGATCACTCCTGCCCAAGCTTGGTGTCGTCCGCAAATTTACTGATGATGGACTCGATGCCCCCATTACTCTCTGGGCTCGGCCCTCCAGCCAGTTCCTAACCAACACAGTGTGCTCCCATCCAAGCCATGGGCTGCCATCTTGGCCAGGAGATTGCTGTGGGGGACGGTGTCAAAGGCCTTGCTGAGGTCCAGGTAGACCACATCCACAGGCCTCCCCACATCAACCAGGCGGTCACCTGATCATAGAAGGAGATCAGTTGGTTAGGCAGGACCTGCCCTTCTTAAATCTGTGCTGGCTAGACCTGAGCCCCTGGCCATCCTGTAAGTGCTGTGTGATCGCACTCAAGATGACCTGTTCCATAATCTTGCCTAGCACTGAGGTCAGCCTGACAGGCCTATAATTCCCTGGCTCTTCCAACCGGCCCTTCTTGTGGATGGGCACGACGTTGGCCAGCTTCCAGTCTTCTGGGACCACTCCAGTGAGCCAGGAGTGCTGAAAAATGATGGAGAGCGGCTTGGCCAGCTCATCTGCCAGCTCTCTCAGCACCCTAGGTTGGGTCCCATCCGGTCCCATGGACTTGTGGGGGTTTCAAGCGGCTGAGAATATCTCTAACTATCCCATCCTGGAGCAGAGGGAAACTATGCAGCTCCCCTGGCTCCTTCTGCCATCTCTGCAGGCCAGCTGTCTGGAAGATGTTCTGCCATGCTAGTATAATTGAGGCAAAGAAGGTGTTAAGCACCTCTGCCTTTTCTTCATCCTTTGTTGCAACATTCCCCTCCGTGCCCACCAAGGAGTGGAGGTTGTCCTTGCCCTTCCTCTTGCTATTAATATATTTATAGAAGGAATTTTGGTTGTCCTTCACAGCAGAGGCCAGTGTGAGCTCCAAATGTGCTTTGCCTCCCTAATTTTTTTCCTACAAGACCTAGCAACTTCCCTAAACATTTCATGTTTGCCTTCCCTTCCTTCCAAAGACGATACATCCTCTTTTTTTCCTTTAGTTCCTTTAGAAGCTCATTGACCATCCAGGCTGGCCATCTGCCCTGGCGGCTCATCTTCTGGCACATTGGCACAGCCTGTTCCTGTGCCTTCAAGAGCTCTTCCTTGAAGCAGGTCCAGCTCTCCTGGATAAAACTCCTGAATAAAACTACAATCTAAAATTAAATTAAATAAATATTACAAAATACACAACTTATAAACAGCACAAGAACCCCTGGACAAAACCAGGGGAGCTACTAATAGTTTCCCCTTCCCTGCTCCTTTTCTCCCTGACCCCCACACTCCTGCCTTGTACACACAGTAAAGGGGCTACCTCGCAGCACAAGTGTTGATATTTTATGGTGATTGAAGCTACTCCATCTTGTTTGATGGAACACAATACAAGAACAAAAAGGTATTAGGTAGGAATGGTTGGCACAAGCAGACTTGTTTCCAGCCAGCTAGATTGTGTTTGGGGCAAGGAAAGAACAGAACTACATACTTTCTGTGGAAATATAATACCATCCCATCTATTTCCACTTCCCAACACCTTTCCCACTTAGGCAAGAGAGTCCTGGGAAATTGCTCTGTCTCGTGGGAAGAAAACTGTGACAGTCTCATATGTTTTGATGGGTCAGTGATCCTGAGCCTGTAGGTAGGCATTTCTTGCCTCTCTGCAGCACTAGGAGGTAGTACATCCTCCTCTCAGAACAGGGAAAATACATTTCTTTGGCTAAGACATCAGGGCCAATCCAAATCCCAAGGAGCAATGAGGAACTCTGGATCAGGGGTCGGAGAAGAATGAAAGTTTCTAGCATTTAGGCAGGGCAGAGGAGATATCAAATCTTCTTTCTTTCTGGTCCTACCTACCCTTATTACCTAAGTGTAATTATGACAGTTCAGTCTTCTGGGATATCCTCCTTACAGGATCTTAATAGCTTTATTATGAGTCTTCTGATTTTATTTTTTTGTTTGGGGTTGTTGTGGTTTGGTGTTTTTGGTGGTGGTGGTGGTTTTTTTCCCGAAAGTCAAAGGACTGTTATTGGACACATTGTGCAGTTCTAATAAGCGGATACTTTTGTGATGGTTATTGGATCAGTACCTCTAGAGAAGATAGAAATTCAAGCATAGGAATACAAAAGAAGTATCTGTCAGCTAAGGAGGAGAGGTCAAACATGGACAGTTTATCAAAGTAAATCCCGAGTTCAGTGAAAGAAAGAGACTGGAAAATGTGATCTGATGGTTGAAATAGGATAGAGCAGAATGACCAGAAAAGAGGAAAAGAGGAGAAGCTTTTAAAAGAAACTGAGCATAGCAGAAAAAAGTGATAGGAGAGATGTATTGTGTGAGAGAGACTGGCCTGAGTCAGAAAAAGTCAAGAGCCGAGGGAGCAATAAAGGTAGTGTCAGATTTGTGAGAAGGAAGGAGAGGACAAGCATTAAAATAAATGACTCTGAAGAAGAGAGAAATCTTTGATGGTGGTAGGAAGTGGAAGTCTGGAGAAATGTTAGAGATGAGATATAAAAAAGAAGGAAGAAACCCCTATACTCTACAGTGGCTTTAATTTCTCAGTAATTACAGTGATATGGTACTAAATTGGAGCCCTTTCAATTTAGAATGGAGTATGTCAGTGAAGGATAAATTAAACATTTGTTATCCAAAAATATTGCAAGTGGTCAGTTAAAAAGTTAAATACATCTTGTGCAACTTCCATGGGGTTTCACTTGCAATACCACACCAGTTTACACAAATCTTTCTATTCATAAAACATACTTGTATAAGCATTACCATTCACAAAAAACTCATTCTGAAAGATGACAAAGAATTCTTTGTACAGGGCTTTATAAAACAATTATAACAGTGAAAAACATCTGCATTCCTTTTTCATTATGTCTTAGGCACTTCCTGGAACAATAAAGCTACTGAGATCCTTACATACCTAACCAGTGCCATGCAATTTAGAGCCTGACAAGCTAGTCAGACCTCAGATCAACTGAGGGAGAATAAAGTCTTCATTGTTAATCCAGACGGAAAACTTGCAGCTGCTATGTGTCTACCTAAATACAGGGGAAAAGGAGATCATTATATTCATCATAAAGCCTGCTAATTTGTGCATCCTACCACTTCTAGGCACAGCAAACTGTACAGGGTGAAAAGAAGTGCAGATTTCAATTTAGGTTATGTATAGTAGCAGTTGGAGAAGAGCAGGGGACCATGATCATGGCAATCTGTCCCTGTAGATTAATGTCTGGTACAGGCAGGTATGTTATAAACTATAGCTTAATATAATAACCTCTCTGTGTTTCCCTAATTTTCACTAATGCTTTGTGTGTTTGTAAGGGTTCACAGTAGATATAGGGGGTTTGTTTAAAAATGTTGCTTCTGACCCAGATAATGTCAAAATGTCTGAATGAAGGCTATGCTCTTTTTAAAAAACAAAATCTCTAAGGTAATGCAAATGCACATTGTGGGAAATTCCAGCTGAGAAAATGAGGTCTTATATTCTAAAACCATATACATGTCAATAGCCTTTTATTCTCCAGTTTTAAATGCATTGCAGCTCAGCTTGGAATGAATTCCTGAAATAATAAAATACCCTGAGTAGCAGTTAATGAGTCTTCTAGATATTTACTCTCCCACCCTGCCCTGCAAAAAAAAAAAACAGGGGAAAAGAAAAAATGAAGTGAAAAAAGTTGAGGAGAGAATGGAATGAGGAAGGGAGGCAGAAGATAAAAGTGAAAGTCATATCCTTTTCTTTAATGTATTATTGGAACATGGTGCAAAAATATGCTGGTCTCCTAAAAGGCCTAAAACTTAAATGTGTGTGAAGGTTTTGTATAAATGTATCTCAGCCCAATTTTGTATGACAAATTATTTCCAGGTAATTAAGAATATTTATGATTTTTTTCTTTGGTTGGAACTTTCTTCTATTTCCAGATTTCTTTTAAGCTAATGTTTCCTATAAGCCTGAACAGCCGTCATTTTGAAAAATTCTGTCTTAGTCATGTGAACTTCTGCTGCTCACAACCATCTTTACCTGATAAAGTTAACATGTGCATAGTGCAGCCTTTATCTTCAGTGTTTGTACATTTCTGAGGTATCATTATTTCATTCTGGAGTTACCCTGTTGCACCCCTAGTCTTTCTTGGAAAAACTCCAAGAAACTGTTTCTATTATTCAAAACAATATGATTAATATCACAGTGATCGTGAGCTGCAGCATTTCTTTTTTTTCCTTTCCTTTCCTTGCTGTCTCCTCTCCAGCTTTCCCCTCTTGCATGAAATTCTACACTCCTGAGTAAATTAAATATAAATGGTTCAATTGCCCAGCCATATTTCTAGGGTGGAGAACAGAGTTCCTGAAAAAACAATATTCTAGCAACTGCTTAAGAAGCTAAAGGATTGTAATGCAGTGAATCCATGAAAAGAAGATGCAAGCGTGTACAGTGTGAATGCCTTGTGAAGATCAGAAATGTGAATTAGTTTGTCAGTGGAGGTGTTTTGTGGAAATGAGCAATTGCAGTAAGAACCAACTTTCTCAGTTTCACACAAAGCAGGAGGTAGTTGCTCATACTATTCAATATGTTCTATTTCCTTTGAGTGTTTTTTTTCCTTAGGGGAATTTAGGATCTTTCTAGCTAACTTATGGAGGGTCTGTTCATTAGGTAAACCTTTAATCTTTCCTTAGTTTATGTCACAGCCCAAACATAAATTCCACGTTTTATCTGTTTCATCAAACTGCATTCTGTCATTGTTTGTAAGCCTGAGGATAGACAAAATGGTAAAATCGTGCTTTCAGAGTTTGAAAGAAAAGAATAAAGATAAAAACAATCTCCTCAGGACTTAGTACCTTCTGGTGTGGTTTGATTAGTCCCTGCAGTAAGGAAAATTATATTTTTGTGGTTGAGACCCAGCATGCTTGGATGGTTTAAATAATGCTGGCCATCATCCAATGGCTGACACCAAGAACTGAGGTACTTTCTGTTCTTTACTCGCTCATGCAACACCTGAAAATCCTGGGCAAATCAAACAGTAAATTAAAGCTCAAAAACAACCCCGCACCTGCAAAGCATGTATAGGAACTAATTTTAATGCTTTCAAGCTGAAGTCACTGGGACAGGAGCCCCCAAAAAAGAGCAACAAAGATATCTTGGCAACTTCTTAAGCCCTTTTTTTTCCAATTTGTTGTAGCTCCAACTGTGTTTGCTGTTTTAATGTATTCTGTTTCCAGTGCCTGTAGCAGTCAGAGATAGCTATTAAATAAGTTACACAAAACATTTCCAAAAGTCATCAGTGATTATGACTAAAGATAGACATGAAGTCTGCGGCCTCTCAAAAGTAGTTGTGTGAGGAATTTCCTCCTGACAGCTAAACCCAGGCTATTACCCATTGTTCACATTGTGCTGCATCTTAACTGGTCAGGGCATGATTTGCCCAACACACCATCACCTGTACATCAGGGCTTTGCCAGAGGATGACTTATTGATAGTCAGGCCTGCGAAAAGAAAAATGCTTTTGTTACCTGGCAAATGAGAAGTCAGCTATAATGGCATTGTCTCTGTTATTCTGAAGATAGAAAGTATGAAAGGTCAGTGAATGCAAGATCTGTTTGGATTATTTAATTCTTAAAACACAAATAATATTATAAATTACATGGGTTTGATGGGTGGACCACTAGATGGATAAAGCACTGCGTGATGGTCACCCGCAAGAGTGGCTGTCAATGGTCCATGTCCCAGTGGAGGCCAGTGACAAGCGGAGTCCCTCAGGGATCAGTCCTGGGACCAGTCTGTCCAACATCTTTGTGGGTGACATGGACAGTGGAATCGAGTGCACCCTCAGCAAGTTTGCTGATGACACAAGCTGTGTGGTGCGCAGACACGCTGGAGGGAAGGGATGCCATCCAGAGGGACCTTGAAGCTGGAGAGGTGGGCACAAGCCAACCTCATGAGCTTCAACAAGACCAAGTGCAGGTCCTGCATCTGGGTAGAAGCAATCCCAGGCACAAATCCAGGCTGGCAGTGACTGGCTGGAGAGCAGCCCTGAGGAGAGAGACTTGGGGGTGCTGGTGGACGAGAGAAGCTCAACAGGAGCTCTCAATGTGCAGTTGCAGCCCAGAAAGCCAATCAGATCCTGGGCTGCATCAGGAGAAGTGTGGCCAGCAGGTCAGGGGGGTGATTCTCCCCCTCTACTCATCCCTGGTGAGACCCCACCTGGAGCACTGCATCCAGTTCTGGAGCCCCTATTACAAAAGGCATTTGGAGGTGCTGGAAGGTGTCCAGAGAAGGGCCACGAGGATGATCAGAGGGCTGGAGCACCTCTCCTATGAGGACAGACTGAAGGAGTTGGGGCTGTTCAGTCTGGAGAAGAGAAGGCTCTGAGGTGACCTCATTGTGGCCTTCAGATCTGAAGGGGCCTCCAAGAAGGCTGGGGAGGGACTTTTCAGGCTATCAGGTAGTGATAGGACTAGGGGGAATGGAATGAAGCTGGAGGTGGGGAGATTCGGCTGGATGTGAGGAGGAAGTTCTTCACCATGAGAATGGTGAAGCCCTGGAATGGGTTATCCAGGGAGGTGGTTGAGGCCCCATCTCTGGAGGTGTTTAAGACCAGGCCAGATGAGGCTCTGGCCAGCCTGATCTAGTGTGGGGTGTCCCTGCCTGGCAGGGGGGGTTTGGAACTAGATGATCCTTGTGATCCCTTCCAACCCTGACTGAAACTATGAAACTATGAAACTATATGTGTTTTTGCTACATTATTTTTAATAAAAAGCACAGGAAGTTTGGATGAAGAAAAACAGCCATTTTATACTTCTGTGCTTAGAACATTGGTGGATATTTTTCTTCTACAAATACCTTTCAAGTTCTGGTTGGAATTTTGCCACTTGTCCTTTAATGATGTATTCACAAGAGATAAAGGTGACATTTTCTTTTGGACCAGATATATCCTCAGAATAATCTCCTATAATATCGAAGAAATAGCTCTCATCTTAATTTTGTTCTAGTTTAGATTTAGGATCCTGTCACAGAGCAGTTTTATTTTCTTACTTGTAATTTGTTTTATTCATGGCCGTATAGTACCAGAAAGCTGTTGACTTAAGGACTGTATTCTTCCACAGTTCTTGTTAATGTATTGCTTGATTCAGGTTTGGGGGCAGGAGAGAAGTTGGTCACCTTACTTTAATGTAAGTCTTCTCAGCCAAACCTACGTTAATAGATTTTGAAATTGCTTTCCTGCCTTTGAATTTTGTTTATCAGGACTGATTGGGAAGAAACCCTCCACAATCATGTTGTTCTGCTTGTTGTCCTGCCTCTGCCACCACATCTAACAGTTTTGAAGTGAGTGGTGAGCTTAAGAAAAGCCGAGAGAGGTGAATAATGTCTTCATCAACCTTTGTGACTGAAGGGGGAAGACAGAATGAAATCTTAAATCTGAAGGATAAGCAATTATAATTGGGTCCCCTTTCTGCATTGAGATGACACCACCATCAAAATCTGAAGTGAGTCAGAGACTACCTTGAATCTTTTATAGTGTTGGTGCTAAGCCTGGCTAAGCAATCTCAAAACAGATGCAGAACAAAGCTGAAAAGTGTGCATGTGAAACTCAAAACCAAAACCAAAACAAAACCCCAAGGAAAAAAAACAAACAAACAAACAACCAAAAACCCCAACCCAAACAAAGATATTGGGAGATGTGTATTTGTGAATATAACACAGGATTGTAGAAATGAGCTGAGTTTTTTAAAGTTGTTCCCTGAAGATATTTCTACACTATACAACTGGAAAGCCTACATTAGGAAGTAACTGAAACCAAACTCAGATTTTACCTTCAAAAGCCTTTCTGCTTCTTTATGGAGCTGTATTCATGGGTTTGTGCTCAGCAGATCCACAGCTTAAAATGTTTAAAAACTCATTCTGGAGATGAACTTTCTAGTTTAATACTAATTATTATTACCTATATAGGTATTTGTCTCATTCTTTCCTTATAGTCCAACCTTTGCTCCAGAAAAGATTCTTAGAATTGCTTTTTTTTAACAGGGATTTAATGTCATCCTCCATTTTCAGTGTGCCTCAAAACAGAACAGTGAAAGTGATGTTTCTTAGTTGTACAAAACTCACATGACACAGATTAAAATTTCTGCCCTGATTGCAAGTGAACAAATGACCTGATGTGACATTTTTTTCTGGGTTAGCCAGTCTATCTTTTGCGGTGACTTCTGCACCTCAGGAGTCTAGTAGATATATCAGAAACAAATGACTACCCAGAGGAAAGCAAAGATATCAGCTCCCAGGGAGTTAGTGTGTAAAGCAATCTTTCCTCCACATCTACATCTGGACCAAAATACTGCAATTTGAAAATGACACAAACTTCCCCTACCCCCCACCCCCCTCTTTCTCATGTCAAGTGGTGGGTTTTTCAATTTAATCTCTTTGTTGATTTCACTGAGAGTTTCAATAATCAAGCGGCAAGATTTCAATATTCTGTTCTGGCATGTTTTGACCAGTTTAGATAATGTTCTTGTACTTTTATCCAGCCTACTCTTCCTCATTTATGTTTTACCATAATATTAGTCCTGATTTCTCTGCCACTCAGAATGGTTGATGTTGTACATGCTCTCAAGGGCATTTGCTAGTGCTGTCATTCCTTGAACTCACAGAACTATTGGTCACGCTGTTTTCACAAGGGTGACTTGCATTCAGCCTAGAATGAAGTCCTGTACATGCCCACCAGATAAAATGTGCTTGTCATGAAAGAAGTATATGTAGAGCCTCTTAAGTATTCATCAACATAATTAGATACACCCTGTTCATCTAAGTATTATCCAAAGCTAAAATATCTAAAGCCTTAATTTGAAAAAGCTCATTAAATTCAAATACAGTTAAAATTGTTGAAACAATGTAAGCAGAAATAGTGGATTCTCCATGAAAACCAAAAATAAAGTGTTTGAGTCTGAAGCTATAAATCATAAATTGACTTGTGTATTTGTCCTACTTTTGAAGTAAGTCTGACTACTAATTAAAAAAAAAAAGAAAAGAAATAAACTTGTGCAAACTTGTGCATGCTTGCTAACTTAATACTGCAATTTCTTTCAAGTTCAGTGGATCTGAAGTACTTAAAAGAGAATGTAATAAAAAGAACTGCTTGATTTAGGATCCCAGCACATAGATCTACAGTCAGCTTGAGACAAACTCTGGGTGTAATACTTTTCCACAAAGCATTTAACTCTTCTAATGTACATCATATAAGCAAATAAACCACATCACAAGAACTCTCAAAATGTGTATATATGATATTTGTTATCACGACCAATACAATTTACTACCCATAGGTAAATGACTCTTAATAAACTCCTGGCCAAGCTATCAACCCATGGCTTGGACAGGAGCACACTGCGTTGGGTTAGGAACTGGCTGGAGAGCCAAGGCCAGCTGGCGGCCAGTCAGTCGTGGTGTGCCCCAAGGATCAGTGCTGGGCCCCATGCTCTTCAACATCTTATTGGTGATCTGATGAGGGCATTGAGTCCATCATCAGTTTTGCAGACAACACCAAGCTGGACAGGAGTTGATCTGCTGGAGGAAGAGAGGCTTTGCAGAGGGGCCTCAACAGGCTGGACAGATGGGCAGAATTCAACAGCATGAGATTGAACACATCCAAGTGCCGGGTTCTGCACATTGGCCACAGCAACCCCATGCAGTGCTACAAGCTGGGGTCAGAGTGGCTGGAGAGCGGCCCAGGCAGAGAGGGACCTGGGGGTGCTGGTTGATGGGAGGCTGAACATGAGCCTGCAGTGTGCCCAGGCAGCCAAGAAGGCCAATTGCATCCTGGCCTGCATCAGAACAGTGTGGTCAGCAGGAGCAGGGAGGTCATTCTGCCCCTGTACACAGCACTGGTTAGGCCACACCTTGAGTCCTGTGTCCAGTTCTGGGCCCCTCAGTTTAGGAAGGATGCTGACTTGCTGGAACGTGTCAGAGAAGGGCAACAAAGCTGGTGAGGGGTTTGGAACACAAGCCCTATGAGAAAGGCTGAGGGAGCTGGGGTTGTTTAGCCTGGAGAGAGTAGGCTCAGGGGAGATCTTATTGCTCTCTACAACTACCTGAAGGGAGGTTGTAGCCAGGCAGAGGTTCGTCTCTTCTCCCAGGTAGCCAGCATCAGAACAAGAACGCCACCATCTCAAGCTGTGCCAGGGGAGGTTTAGACTGGATGTTAGGAGAAGTTCTATACAGAGAGTGTGATTGCCCATTGGAATTGGCTACCCTTGGAGGTGGTGGAGTCACCTTCATTGGAGGTGTTCAGGAGGAGACTTGATGAGGTGCTTGGTTGCATGGTTTAGTTGTTTAGGTGGGTTGGATTGGTTGATAGGTTGGACGCAATGATCTTGAAGGTCTCTTTCAACCTGGTGTATTGTATTGTATTGTGTTTGTATATGCCAGCTCTCTCAGCATCCTAGGATGGATCCCATGGACTTGTGGGGATCCAATTGGCTGAGCAGGTCTCTAATTACTTCCTCCTGGATTACTGCTCCCTGACTCCATCTGCCAGCTCCGAAGGCCAGCGGTCTGGAAGACATTCTGTCCTGCTATTAAAAATTGAGGCAAAGAAGGTGTTAAGTACCTCTGCCTTTTCCTCATCTTTTGTTACAATATTCCCCTCCATGTCCACTAAAGAGTGAAGCTTGTCCTTGCCTCTCCTTTTGCCATTAATGTATTTATAAAAGTATTTTTTATTGTCTTTCACAGCAGTTGCCAGTCTAAATATTTTTTTTCCTCATGTCTCTAATTTTTTTCCTCATGACCTAGCAACATCCTTAACATTTCCTGGGTGTCTCAGTCCGGAGAAGGAAAGAGACTCAGTTCATTTGAATATTCCCATCTTGTGAAATGAGAGGCACAAACAAGGCCAAAATATCAACAGCTAGACTAATTATTACACAAATAAAGTGGATGGATCAGAAGGGGAGAGAGAGAAAATAGAGAGAAGAGAGAGAGAAGAGGAAAGTAATTATTTTACCACACCCCTCACCCCCACAAGACAGTTTGTGGAGGAAAGGTGCTGCAGGAGATGTTGGGTCTGTAGGGAAAGGTTATACAATACATACAATACAATACAATACAATACAATACACCACCAGGTTGGAAGAGACCTTCAAGATCATCGCTGAGCTTTGGCTGTAGAAGCGATGTCCTCTGGGCAGCCTCTTCAGCTCCATGAGTTACAGCAGGCGAACTTAGGGCACGGAGAGAGGGTTCTGCTTTCTCCAGGCTCCATGGTGATGTCTCTGTCATTTTCCTCTCCTGGTATTCTCTCCATTTTCCTTCTCATGGCATTGTCCTTCTCCTGTGTTTTTCTTCATCTGTGTTTTCCTTCTGTTTTTTCTTCTCCTGAGCCAGTAGTTGCTCAAGTCTTTACACAGTTTTAGTCCTTAGGTATGTGTCCAAGTATTGTCCCTCAGGAAATCAGGGGTCAAGTGGTGAATCTATTGTCTCACCATTCTCCCTTTCCGGGGTACCTGAGGGGTGGAGATCTTGTCTTATGCATATTCCCAAGGTGGCCTCGGTCCATTGTTGTCAGTCCAGATGTGGTCCAGTGAGCATTGTTTGCACCTTCCCAAGCGTCGTTTCAGTGGCTCTGCCCAATACACATCAGCTATTGTCTGGGCAAGGAGGCAAAGGTGATTTTATCTTTGTTGAGTCACATCAGGACACATCAGGACATACACCCTCCTTTTTTTCCCTTAATTTGTTCAGAAGTTCATTGCCCAGCCAGGCTGGCCATCTACCCCAGCGGCTCATCTTCTGGCACATTGGCACAGCCTGTTCCTGTGCCTTCAAGATTTCTTTCTTGAAGGAGGTCCAGCCCTCCTGGACTCCTTTTTTTTTTTGAGGGCTGTTTCTGGCTCTGTAGAGGGACCTTGACTGACTGGACAGATGGGCAGAGTCCAATAGGGTGGCATTCAATAAATCCAGTGCCAGATGCTGCACTTTGGCCACAACAACCCCATGCAGAGCTACAAGCTGGGGTTGGAGTGGCTGGAGAGCTCCCAACAGAAAGGGACCTGGGGGTGCTGACTGACAGCCGTCTAAACATGAGCCAGCGGAGTGCCCAGGTGGCCAAAAGGCCATGGCATCCTGGCCTGCACCAAGAATATGTGGCCAGCAGGAGCAGGGAGGTCATTATGCCCCTGTACTCTGCACTGGTTAGCCACACCTTGAGTCCTGTGTCCGTTCTGGGCACCTCAGTTTAAGAAGGACATTGAGACCCTTGAACATGACCAGAGAGGGCAACAAGACTGGGAGAGGCCTTGAGCACAAGCCCTATGAGGAGAGGCTGAGGGAGTTGGGATTGTTTAGCCTGGAGAAGAGGAGGCTCAGGGGAGACATTATTGCTCTCTAAAACTACCTGAAGGGTGGTTGTAGCCAGAAAGGGTTGGTCTCTTCTCCCAAGAAACCATCACCAGAACAAGAGGACACAGTCTCAAGCTGTGTCAGGGGAAGTTTAGGCTGGAGGTGGGGAGAAAGTTCTTCACTGAGGGAGTCATTCGTCATTGGAATGGGCTGCCCAGGGAGGTGGTGGAGTCACCGTCCCTGGAGGTGTTCAAGAGGGGACTGGACATGCATTTGGTGCCATGGTTTAGTTATGAGGTCTGTGGTGACAGATGGACTTGATGACCTTTGAGGTCTCTTCCAACCTTGGTGATCTGTGATTTTGTGATTCCCAAGGTACATTCTGAGTTAGTTCCTTAAGTAACCTGAAGTCCACCCTCCAGAAGTCCAGAGTGGAGGTTCTGTTGCTGCTGCCTCTCTTACCTTGACTATATATTGAAAACTCAATTATCTCATAGTCACTGGACCCCAGACATTCTCCAACCACATCTCCCACCAGCCCTTCTCTATTTGTAAAAATGAGGTCAAGCAAAGCCTTACCCCTGTAGGCTGACAGAGCAGCTGGGATGAGAAGCTATCCTCCATACACTCTATGAACCTTCTGGACTGCCTCTTTCTCTGCTGTGCTGAGTTCCCAGCAGATATCAGGTGGGTTAAAATCACCCATAAGAACAAGGTCTGGTGATCTTGAGACAGCCTCTAGCTGCCTATAAAAAATTCATCAACCTCTTCATCCTAGTTGGGTGGTCTATAGCAGACTCCAACCAGGATGTCAGTCTTCTTAGCCTTCCCTCTAATTCTCACCCACAGGCACTCAACCTGATCATCCTTAATCTCTAGTTCCATGGTGTCTAGTGCCTTCCTGATGTACAGGGCCACCCCTCCACCTCTTCTGCCTTGCCTGTCTCTCCTGAAGAGCCTGTAGCCATCGATTGCAGTGCTCCAGTCATGTGAGTCATCCCACCACGTTTCTTGATGGCAACTACAACATAACTTTCCTGCTGTAACAAGGCTTGCAGCTCCTCTTGTTTGTTACCTATACTGTATGCACTAGTGTGCATGCACTTCATCTGGGCTGCTGGTTTCACCCCTGACTCCAGCTTCCACCCTCAGACTCCTGTCTGAGGGGACTGGTTTCAGCCCCTCCCCCCTTCAAATATAGTTAAAGCCCTGTCACAAGACCTGTCACCTCCCTTCCTAGAACTCTTTTCCCTCTGTGGGATAGGCTGTTCTCATGCATTCAGTCATGGTTCAGGGGTTTGATACCTAAAAACAGGTATACAAGTCAAATCTTAAGAATGTTTTTTAAAATCCATGTGAAATTCTCATCCAGATTTTTTGAGCAGTCATGCACGCTTACATTTACCAGTGTTGCCTAAAATTAATTCCTATTTTTTATGCTGTATTCTTCCACAGTAATTCATCTGCATCTGAATTCCAACCAAGAAATTCCAACCAAAAAAGAGGCCTTGATGCCACTTTCCCATTCACTTCTGAAACCTCAGCAGTTGTTTTTCATTTCTACTTTAGCTGAGAAGGATAAAAAGAATATTAAAGAAGCTGTGAAAGTCATATTTTTCATTTGTGTTTTATGAGAACATGCACTGTTCCATGTCAACATCACAGCAAATCCTTCTCCAGTAATGAGGCTAACTTTTTTACAAACAATATTTCTGAAAGTCAAGTGATAGTGTTAACTAATTTGTATCAAAACACATGGAAAATTATACAAGTGTATCAACTCTACTAGTATCTCACCTCTGACTGGTATTCTCCACTCGCTACTTTTGTTCCAGGGGGAGCTTACTGTGAATACAATCCATGTTCTGCAAGCTTTCTATGGTTGCATCACTGCACATTAAACTGCTTAATTTAATACAATACAATACAATACATACACCAGGTTGGAAGAGACCTTCAAGATCATCACGTCCAAACCATCAACCAATCCAACCCACCTAAATACAATACATTACAATACATACAATACAATACAATACAATACACCCACCCCACCTAAACAACTAACCGTGGCACCAAGCACCTCATCAAGCCTCTTCCTGATACCTCCAATGAAGGTGACTCCACCACCTCCACGGGCAGCCGATTCCAATGGGCATCACACTCTCTGTATAGAACTTCTTCCTAACATCCAGTCTAAACCTCCCCTGGCACAGCTTGAGACTGTGTCCTCTTGTTCTGGTACTGGCTGCCTGGGAGGAGACCAACCTCTGCCTGGCTACAACCTTCAGGTAGTTGTAGAGAGCATAAGGTCACCCCTCAGTCTCCCTTCTCCAGGCTAAGCAACCCCAGCTCCTCAGCCTCTCCTCATAGGGCTTGTCTTCCAAACCCTCACCAACTTTGTTGCCCTTCTCTGGACACAGTCCAGCAAGACAACATCCTTCCTAAACTGAAGGGCCCAGAATTGGACACAGGACTCAAGGTGTGGCCTAACTAGTGCTGTGTACAGGGGCAGAATGACCTCCCTGCTCCTGCTGGCCACACTGTTCCTGATGCAGGCCAGGATGCCACTGGCCTTCTGGCTGCCTGGCACACTGCAGGCTCATGTTCAGCCTCCCATCAACCAGCACCCCCAGGTCCCTCTCTGCCTGGCCGCTCTCCGCCACACTCTGACCCCAGCTTGTAGCACTGCATGGGTTGCTGTGGCCAATGTGCAGAACCCGGCACTTGGATGTGTTCATCTTATGCTGTTGAATTCTGCCCATCTGTCCAGCCTGTTGAGGCCCCTCTGCAAAGCCTCTCTGCCCTCCAGCAGATCAACTCCTGTCCCCAGCTTGCGTCATCCGCAAATTTACTGATAATGGACTCAATGCCCTCATCCACATCATCAATAAGATGATGAAGAGCATGGGGCCCAGCACTGATCCTTGGGGCACACCACGACTGACTGGCCACCAGCTGATGTGGCACCATTCACCACCACTCTCTGGCCTTGGCTCTCCAGCCAGTTCCTAACCAATGCAGTGTGATCCTGTCCAAGCCATGGGAGCCCCTGTACTCAGCACTGGTAAGGCCATACCTTGAGTCCTGTGTCCAGTTCTGGGCCCCACAGTTTAGGGAAGATGTTGACTTGCTGGAACATGTCCAGAAATGACAACAAAGCTGGAGAGAGGTCTTGGACACAAGCTCTATGATGAGAAGCTGAGGGAACTGGGGTTGTTTAGCCTGGAGAAGAGGAGGCTCAGGGGAGATCTTATTGCTGTCTACAACTACCTGAACGGAGGTTGTATCCAGGTGGGGGTTGGTCTCTTCTCCCTGGTAGCCAGTACCAGATCAGAGGACACAGTCTCAAGCTGTTCTGGGGGAGGTTTAAGCTGAAAGAGTGATTGCCCATTGGAATGGGCTGCCCGGTGAGGTGGTGGAGTCACCGTCACTGGACTTGTGTAAGAGGAAACTGGATGAAGCATCTGGTGACATGGTTTAGTTGATTTTATGGTGTTGGGTGATGATTTGGACTTGATGATCCTAAAGGTCTTTTCCAACCTGGTTAATTCTATTGTATTCTAACAACTGCTTCAGCTTAATCTACATAATCAAGAGTTATTACTTTAAAAAATGGCCCTTGCCATTATATTATAAATAATAAAAATCTCAGCCAGCTTTCCTTTAAATTTTCTTTTCCAAGAATCATTTGTTAGAAACACATTTCTGAGATAGATACATAGATATATGTGCCACTGTAATACACTGTGCAAACATTAATTCTCAAAAATTAAACTAAAGATTTTTTTTTCAGGAATTCAGATTTAGGACCATTAAAATGTAGTGACATTATTAAGAATATTAGCACTAGAACAGAATTTTAACTTGTTGATTTTTACACCATAACCCTATAAGACAAATGAAAAGCCATGATTTGACTTTTTGCTAAAATTACTTTTCAGTCCTCCTAAATGAAAAATTAAAGCATAACTTAATGAAATAAACTAATAAAAATATAGACACATGCAAAGCATTATTAAAATAAATATAAATTATTACATAAATGTACTATTTGTCTTCAGATAATTAAGCCATCTCCATTACTTCCAGTGATTGGGGATTTGATTTATTTGGACTGAAGCTGGCAGTCCAGCTGTTTTCTTCCATGTTTCTATTTTTCACACATTCAAGCCCTCAAGAAAAGATTGTACCTTCATAAGCATTGTCATACACTATTTATGGCTTCTACATTTTTTGGTTTTCTTGTGATAGTCATGAGAAAGTTAAGAAGCTTTCAGATTGCTAAAAATCTACAAACAATTTAGTGTGTTTATTTAGTCAATTAATATATACATTTAATTAATATTTAGCTGTTAGCAGGTATTTTTAGAACATGAGACTGACATTGTGTTTAAACCTGTCACTTAGAACTATGGTCATCATTTTTAATTGTGGATATTAAAATTAACCTCTGAGAATTTTCTGTGTGCACAGAGAATTAAGTATTTCACCATAAATTTTAGGTATTCCCAGCATCTAAAGTCATGCTGCTTACTTTACTGCCCAAAAAACTACATTAAAAACCTCCTATTAAAAACCCCAACAACCACCAAACAAAACAATCAAGTTCTGTTATTGTCTGTAAAGCTGAGGGAATAGAAAGCAAACTTCTAATGGGATTTCTACACCAAATCTGTGCTTCAGTGAGGTTAGTTTTATCCTCCTTTCTAGCAGATTTTGAGTGTTCATTAAACTATCCTGTTCATGAATGTTTTGAAGAAAAGGCAAATGCAGGCACTTTCTGTAGGTTTTGATGAAGTCTCTAATTATACGTATTCTTCATACACATGATTATTGGGTTGGAATGTGACAAAAAAAAAGCATAATGTCTATTGCCAGTTAATAAATCTGGCTTGCAGCTTCTCTTGTTGGATAGAAATCAAGTATTTTTCAATCTGACATTCTTGTGTACAGGCAAATACAAATTTTCCAGTTTGAAAACATGCGGAAAAATATTTCAGGTATTGAAATTTGCTGGACTGGTTCATTGGCTCTCTTCTCACCCTAAAGTGGTTTGTCATCTCTCCCTTCCCTTGTAGAGGCTGCTTGGGACCTTTTTCGCCCTGTTTCTGCCTATAAGATGAAAGTCTCTTAACTGGCAAACACACCTCTTATCATCTGACCAGATCAAATACTGGATTCAAGACTAGATGCTTGCAGAAGTGCTGGGATTAGATGTGTGTGAAAACAGTTGATTGATCAAAATGCTTCACAAGTATATTAGAAAAGTTAAAATCAAGTGCTTACTTATACCATCATGCTCATTTTGCAATGAATTTAAGAAGCCCCAAATCTAGTGACTACTTTGATTCAAAAGTGTTTTTATCCACATATAGGCAAAGTGAGACAGTACCTTCTTTAAGAATGGAAAATTACTTGTTGGCAGAGTTCCTTGAAAAGATTACTTTCATGTAAACATCCAGTTCTCTTCCTCCTTGAAGGACAGTTTATTTCTTTTCAGGTAAGGCTCAGGTTATGAGGGATCTGGTGTGATATTTGTATGCCTTGAGGTAAATGTAATAATACACACCTAAACAGTTTTGCTGAAAGGTAAGCCTTACACTAATCAAACAAAAATCACACCACCTGCACCCTATGCTGGAGACTTTTAAGACCTAGAAATTGTCCAGAGTAATCAATGTTTTGGAAAAGTCTTTTAGACAAAGCAAAATAACTATTATGGACACTTAGTAATTAGCAGTAAAAAGCTCATGTTCTTTTTGGACAGGCATTGAAAGGAAAATGCATTTGAAGCATTGCATGAGATAAATTATTCTGGACAGTCCTCAAGCTACCAGTATCTTGATTGTATTGCAATGTT
The DNA here is from genome assembly GCA_015227895.2 of Colaptes auratus. NCBI lineage: Eukaryota > Metazoa > Chordata > Aves > Piciformes > Picidae > Colaptes > Colaptes auratus. The sequence goes on along the minus strand of JAAWVA010000089.1, from coordinate 11,672 downwards.
TTGTAGAATATTTTATGCAGTTTAATGTATATGCTTCAAAGAACAAATGCTTTCCTGAATCTGTGTTTGCAGTTAGGACTGGGCAAAAAATTGAAGATGAATGAATTTTTTCCTAATTTTTAAATGAGCTTTTAGAAAATGCAAATGAATAAACAACATAATGAGCGCTGATTGTCTAAGATACTGTTGGTATTCAGACTTTGTGAGAGCTTTATGGCACTTGCTATGGTTGGCATTGATGATATTTTCACTATAGTCCTGATTGGTCGCCATGTCATGGTCTGTTCCAAGCTTGCTACAGGGAGTAATAACATGAAGATGACTAGAAACAGAAATAAATATGAAAGTATATTTCTGGAACTAATGAGTATTGAGTGGTATTAGCTTTTTCATGTGAGATCATTCTATGACTGTTGAACAGAAAGGAAATCTGTTCATATTAGGTGTTCTTTCCATCCAGTCTCAACTCCTTCCCTGTCAAAGATAGGATATGAATTTTGAACAGTACCTTGAGGACTGAACTGACTTTACATAACAAATTTTGTTCTGTGTATTGAAGACACTGATGAGTAACAAGAAAATTAAATTAAAATCTCTAGAAGTGGATTTATGTAATAATATGTTTGAACTACAAAGATATCCTCTTTGTTCACCATGACCACAAATCTTAGTCCAAGAGATTTCAAAGGATAACAAGAATATCCTAAATAATTGTTACCAAATCTTTCTAAAACCAGAGGTGCTCCTCAATAGCAATAGACAGTGAAAACTGTCCTGTGGTGATGCGAGTACAGTGTCCACATACACAGTTCCAAGCCAAGATGTTCCAAGCGAAGATGTTACAAGTGAAGATGTTTATTATGTTACACAGTTCAGTTATATATTTTTCTAATGCAGTGTTGTCACACTCTAATGGCTACCTTTCTACTGACATGTGCTTAAGCGAGGCAATACATTGGTTAATGCTAGCAAACAATCTTTTCAAACACTTTCAACATATCCAGCCAAATCCTGCCTGTCTTTCTCTCAGTTATGATAAGGTGTACATTCCAAGACTCAAGACAAAACAGGTCTGTCCCAAGCTATCCAAAACCACCCTTCTTCTACACTGTCCCTCTATTTTTATAAATTAAATCAATCTCTCTCTGAATCAGCTGAATCTACACTTTCGTCACTGACCATAAGGTAAGATTTACCACATAATGTGTATGTGATTTGTAGCCAGTGATAAAAGTCAAGACTCAAAAAAACCCAACCCACCGGTCACCAACCAACCAACCAACCAACCAACCAACCAACCAACCAAAACATAAAAACAAACACAAAAAAAAAACCCCAAACCCCCCAAAACCCCCCACCCTCTTACTTGAGAAATAAATACAATTATTATAAGATGCTTGTTGTTGCCCTTTTTTCCTGACTAATCTAGTTTCCTTTATTTCCATATTAAATAAATCTCCGCAACTGTAAACCCTTAATTAACAATTGTGTTGAAAATGCATGATTCATGAAGAAATAAGCCTATTGTCCCCTAGCTGGATTAGTTTCTGTGAAAGAAAGAAATAATTTAAAAAGCAACTCAGTGCAAACATAAAGCAGTTCTGCTGCATATGAACCATTTTTATTGTCATTCTTATGACCACAAATATAATTTAAGATGTAATTTATGGGAAAAAAAGTGGTAAATTCCACCATGTAATAAATGAAACATAGATAGGCAGATCATTACTTTTTGTTAAGGTCACTAAGCCAAATTCTGCTCTGATACATATGTACAATGAAGCTGCTTCACCACTTGTGAAGACAGGACATGACCTTCATATGATAACAGAAACCAGGTGATTGTCAAAAGACCATGTGGGTTAATAACTTTCTTTCTCAATGATCACTTCTTCAGAATAATCCCTGTTTTTCTCATTTTTTGGTAGTAGTGGGGATACTGACACAACTCTCAGGAGGAAGAAGTAGAAGGAATGAACATAACACAGAAAAAGGGAGAAAAGCTGCTAAACTCAAGTGCATGTGATGAGGATAAAGTGATTAATGACTACTACCATCTTGAATATTGTGAATCAGAGAGACCAGAGAAAGTAAAAGAACTAAGGGTAAAATAAAAACTACACAAGTATGTAAACTAGTCTGATAATGTTTCTCAATCTTTGCTTACATAACCTGTCTTATGATTTAGCACAGCAACAAAAAAATCCCCACTTCTCCCCTTCCTCCTCCCATCTCCTCCCTGCCCTCTTACCAAGAGATAAGAAAGGGAAGGACAAAAAGGCAGACAGAGTTTCCTTAGTTGATTTACACAGAATATTTTACTCCTCCACTACAAAAGTATCAGATTACATCAGTATTTATATGAAACAGAAAGAAAGGGAAAAGAAAATACCATCCAGACCAAAACCAAGCAACAATGCACCCTCACACTCAAGACCCAGAAAGTGAGAGAGCACCAAGGTTCTCCTGTCCAGGATGGCAAAGCCCTACATCATACAATGTCATAAATTCATGATTCTGATAATGCAAATATTCCATTCGTGTGTTTCAAACCGCTACAACCTGTCATAGTTCCACCACTGATTCAGTGCAAGGCAGGTCAGGACAGTGTACTGCTTTCTAGCTAAAGTTATCAACCTCATTTTGTATACCTGTTTCTATACCCTTGCCACTGTCCACAGCCTGTAAAGTATACTTAAAGGTGTTCTATTTTATTCAGAGCACAGCATGGTAGAAACAGTAGAATAAATCAGGAACATTTCAGGACTACAAGCACAGCTGGATGTGAAAACTGTAATCCTTACAGCAGGATCTTGCAGCTGCTAACATCACTTGAACAAAGTCTGGGAATTACTGATGTTCAAAGACAGAATTCACAATTACCTTTATCTATCTCACAATCCTATGATTCCTAGATAAGATTCTGATTGTTCATGATATTACTGAAATCTGTACCCTCGTTTCAAAACATGCATATAGCTCTCAGACTAATGAGCACTGGTATGAGTGTGTTTCAGTAGCACCGAGAACACTGTCTGTTATCCATTTGGGGTAAAAAAAGCGTGTGCATACTTAGTTTGCAGAAGCACATCTATAATAAAAATTGATTATAATTAGCAGATGCAAGATGTATATTTGTAGCTAACTGCTCTGACATAGAAAAGAATTAAGATTTCAATAATATCACAGTATCACAGTATCACTAAGGTTGAAGAGACCTCGAAGATCATCGAGTCCAACCTGTCACCACAGACCCCATGACTAGACCATGGCACCAGTGTCACGTCCAATCCCCTCTTGAACACCTCCAGGGATGGTGACTCCACCACCTCCCCGGCAGCCCATTCCAATGGCGAATCACTCTCTCTGTGAAGAACTTTCTCATCACCTCCAGCCTAAACTTCCCCTGGTGATGCTTGAGCTACCTGGGCACACTGCAGGCTCATGTTCAGCCTCCCATCAACCAGCCCCCCAGGTCCCTCTCTGCCTGACCGCTCTCCAGCCACTCTGACCCCAGCCTGTAACACTGCATGGGGTGGCTGTGGCCAATGTGCAGAACCCGGCACTTGGATGTGTTCAATCTCATGCCCTTGGATTCTGCCCATCTGTCCAGCCTGTCGAGGTCCCTCTGCAAAGCTCTCTTCCCTCCAGCAGATCACCTTGAGTCCTGTGTCCAGTTCGGGCCCCTCAGTTTAGGAAGGACATTGAGACACTTGAACGTGTCCAGAGAAGGGCAACAAGGCTGGGAGAGGCCTTGAGCACAAGCCGTGTGAGGAGAGGCTGAGAGAGCTGGGGTTGTTAGCCTGGAGAAGAGGAGGCTCAGGGCGACCTCATTGCTCTCTACAACTACCTGAAGGGTGGCTGTAGCCAGGAAGGGATTGGCCTCTTCTCTCTAGCACCAGCACCAGAACAAGGGGACAGTCTCAAGCATCACCAGGGGAAGTTTAGGCTGGAGGTGAGGAGAAAGTTCTCACTGAGGAGCTGTAGCCATTGGAATGGGCTGCCCAGGGAGGTGGTGGAGTCACCGTCCCTGGAGGGGTTCAAGAGGGGATTGGACATGGCACTTGGTGCCATGGTCTAGTCATGAGGTCTGTGGTGACAGGTAGGACTCAATATAGTTTAGTTTATAGTTTCAGTTGGGTTGGAAGGGATCACAAGGATAATCTAGTTCCAACCCCCCTGCCATAGGCAGGGACACTCTACACTAGATCAGGCTGGCCAGAGCCTCATCCGGCCTGGTCTTAACACTTCCAGGGATGGGGCCTCAACCACCACCCTGGATAACTCATTCCAGGGCTTCACCCCCCTCACAGTGAAGAACTTCCTCCTCACATATAGCCTGAATCTCCCCACCTCCAGCTTCATTCCATTCCCCCTAGTCCTATCACTACCTGAGAGCCTGAAAAGTCCCTCCTCAGCCTTCTTGGAGGCCCCCTTCAGATACTGGAAGGCCACAATGAGGTCACCTTCTGCAGACTGAACAGCCCCAACTCCTTCAGTCTGCCCTCATAGGAGAAGTGCTCCAGCCCTCTGGTCATCCTCGTGGCCCTTCTCTGGACACGTTCCAGCACCTCCAGATCCCTCCTATAACAGGGGCTCCAGAACTGGACACAGCACTCCGGTGGGGTCTCACACAGAGCTGAGTAGAGGGGGAGAATCACATCCCATGACCTGCTGGCCACACTTCTTCTGATGCAGCCCAGGATCTGATTGGCTTTCCGGGCTGCAAGTGCACATTGAGAGCTCCTGTTGAGCTCTCGTCCACCACCACCCCCAAGTCTCTCCCCTCAGGGCTGCTCTCCAGCCAGCCACTGCCCAGCCTGGATTTGTGCCTGGGATTGCCTCCACCCAGATGCAGGACCCTGCACTTAGTCTTGTTGAAGCTCAGGAGGTTGGCTTGTGCCCACCTCTCCAGCCTCTCAAGGTCCCTCTGGATGGCATCCCTTCCCTCCAGCGTGTCTGCTGCAGCACACAGCTTGGTGTCCTCAGCAAACTTGCTGAGGTGCACTCGATGCCACTGTCCATGTCACCCACAAAGATGTTGAACAAGACTGGTCCCAGGACTGATCCCTGAGGGACTCCGCTTGTCACTGGCCTCCACTGGGACATGGACCCATTGACAGCCACTCTTTGGGTGCGACCATAAGCCAGTTCTTTATCCATCTAGTGGTCCACCCATCAAACCCATGTGTCACCAGCTTGGAGACCAGGATGTGGTGTGGGACAGTGTCAAAGGCTTTGCTCAGGTCCAGGTAAATGACATCAGTTGCTCGCCCCTCATCTATTAATGTTGTGACCTGTTCATAGAAGGCCACCAGGTTTTGTCAGGCAGGATTTGCCCTTGGCAAAGCCATGCTGACTGCTCCCAATCACACTCTACCTCTTCACTATTCTTCTGAGTCAGTAGTGCCTCCAGGAGGATCTGCTCCATGATCTTTCCGGGCACAGAGGTGGACTGACTGCCTGTAGTTCCCTGGTTCCTCCTTCTTACCCTTTTTGAAAATGGGAGCAATGTTTGCCCTTTTCCAGTCTGTGGGGACTTCCCCAGCTGCCATGACTTTTAGAATAGAATAGAGAGGGGCTTAGCAACCTCATCTGCCAGTTCTCTCAGTACCCATGGGTGTATCCCGTCGGGTCCCATGGACTTGAACACTTTCAGGTTCTTCAGGTGATCACGAACCTGAGCTTCACTTATGAAGGGCAGTTCTTCCTCCCCGTCCCTGGCATCATCTGCCATGACTCCAGGAGTGTGGCTGGAGGCCCTTGCAGTGAAGACTGAGGTAAAGAATTATTGAGTACCTCAGCCTTTTCCACATCACTTGTGACCATTTCACCACTTTCCTTTCTGAGGGGGCCCACACCTTCCCTACTCTTCTTCTTGCCATTAATATACCTGTAGAAATTCTTAGTGCTCCCTTTAACCTCCCTGGCTAGATTCAATTCAGACTCTGCTTTGGCTTTCCTAACCAGCCTCTTGTTGCTTGGGCAGCTTCCTTATATCCTCCCTGTTCTATCTGTCCTTCCCTCCACTTCCTGTAGAGTTTCTTTTTAAGTAAAAGTGTGTCCAGTAGCTCCTTGTTCATCCAGGCAGGCCTCCTAGCATTCTTCCCTGCTTTTCTCTTTCTTGTATACATAGCTCCTGGACACAGAGGAGGTGTCCTTGAATACTGACCAGCTGTCCTGTGTCCCTCTTCCCTCCAGGGCTTCGTCCCATGACACGGGGCTAGCAGATTTCCTGAAGTGATCCTGAAGCGATCTTCGAGGTCTCTTCCCACCTTTAAGTGATACTGTGATACTGTGATACTGTAACCTTCCCTGGGGAGCCTGAGACTGTGTCCTCTTTTTCTGGTGCTGATTTCCTGGGAGAAGAGACCAAACCCCACCTGACTACAATCTCCCTTCAGGTAGTTTCACAGAGCAATTAGGCCTTCCCTGACCCTCCTCTTCTCCAGCGTAAACAATCCCAGCTCCCTCATCCTCTCCTCATAGGGCTTATGCTCAAGGCTCTCACCAAGCCTGGTTGCCCTGCTCGGACACAGACAGCGTTGGCGCATCAGCATGCAGGAGTCCAGGTGCTGGCTGTGGAGAGTGCTGGAGCCTGTACTTGGAACGGTGGGGGGAGGAGAAAACACTGTGTCAGGTGTGACCTAGTGAACTTTCTCCTCAATCTGTGGCAGAGTTAAAGGATGAAGTGGCTGAGCTGAAGGATGAAGTATCAAGGCTCAGGTCAAAAGGGAATGCGAAAGGGGAGTTAGATATATGGGAGAAGGCTCTGCAGATCTTCCGTGCTGAGGGAAGCATCCCTGGAAACAGGGAGGGATGGATACAGGTCCCTGCCAGGGGTAGCAAGGGAAATCCATCCCGGGCCTCTCCTCTTCCATTGCCCTTGCATAGTAAGTGTGAGGCCCTGCAGGCTGAGGGCAATGTGGATGAGAGGGCTGAGGAGAAGCCATCTGGGGAGATGCCTAAGGCCAAGCAGTCCCCACCAAATATAATGACCAGCTTCTCAAAGAAAAAGAGAAGGGTTATAGTTGTTGGAGACTCTCTTCTGATGGGCACTGAGGGATCCATATGTTGTCCCACCCCTACCACAGGGAGCTCTCTCCCTACCTGGGGCCTGGTTAGAGACATCACAAGAAGACTCCCTAAGCTAATCTATGCCCTCTAAGAATAGAATAGAATAGAATGGAATGGAATAGAATAGAATAGAATAGAATAGAATAGAATAGATAGAATAGAATAGAATAGAATAGAAAACACCAGGTTCAAAAGACTTCAGATCATTGCATCCAACCTATCATCCAACACCACCTAATCAACTAAACCATGCAACCAAGCACCCTATCAAGATGTCTTCTGAGCACCTCCAATGACGGTGGACTCCACACCTCCCAGAGCAGCCCATTCAATGGGCAATCATTCTCTCTGCCGTGGAAACCACACGCAAACCAAACAAACCCCAGCGCGTGGCTGAGAGAGCAGGCAGCGGCGAGGCACCTCGGCTCTGAGAGCTTGCTTTGGCTTTGCTTTCCTTGCTTTTTGGGAGGTAAGGACCTGGTGGCTTAGGACCTCCTGGAGAGGGGAGGAGGGGCAGCAGGTGGCGTGGCTGAGGAGAGAGGAGGCAGTGGTGAGGAACTTGGCTCAGCCTTCTCACTGATGGGGAAAAAAAAAAAGAAAAAAAAAGCGCTGGGTGGAGAGGGTGATTAAGAGGGTGGTTACAGCAACATGGTTACTACTAGAAGTAAGGCTAGTAGAAGAAGAACAGTGGGCACCCAACAGAGGCCACTCACAGTATGCAGGTGTTCAGGTAGGTGGCCTGCAGTGAGTGCTGGGGCCTGGCACTTGATATGGAGGATGGAAGGAACAACTCTTGTGTCAGATGTGAGCAGATCAGTGATCTGATGAGCATGGTGGCTGAACTAAAAGAAGAGGTAGAAAGGCTAAGAGCTGTAAGAGATAGCAAAAGCAACATTGACTATTTCCAAAATCTAACCTCTACTAAACCAGAACAAGGGGGGTGACCTAGTGGAACAGGGAGTTTGATACCTTCCCATCAGCAAGCCTCTCAGCCTCCCTGCAGTAACCCACAAGGGCAGGGCCAATGGGTGCAGGTCTCTGCCCGACGGAAGAAATGCAGACAGAACAAGCCTGCTACTTTGAACAGCACACTGCCTACAGTGCAGGTACAGAATAGGTATGAGGCTCTGCAGGAGGAACAGGTCATAGGTGAGGACGAGGACTCAAGGAAACAGAAGCTGCACCAATGACAGACAGTTTGCCTCAGGCCAGCTATCAAAAGTAGTCCGGAAAATAAACCTCGTAGGGTCATCGTTATAGGAGACTCCTTACTGAAGGGAGCAGAGGGCCCAATATGCAGACCAGACCCATTTCATAGGGAGATCTGCTGCCTCCCTGGTGCCCAAGTAAAGGACATTGTGGGCAAAATTCCCAACTCGTGAGTCCTTCAGACTACTACCACTGCTGGTCTTTCAGGTGGGTAGTGACGATGCAACTAGAGGCTCACAATCATTAAAAGAGATTTCAGAACCTTGGGGCACCTGCTAAAGGGATCAGGAGCTCAGGTTGTGTTCTCTGCTATCCCTGTAACATCAGCGATGGACGAGGGAACATGCAGGAAGAGCCAACAGGTCAATTCATGGCTCCGGGGCTGGTGCCATCAACAGGGATTTGGGTTCTACAATCATGGCTTGGTTTACAAAGCACCAGAGCTGCAAACAACTAATGGGACACACTTGTCCCAGAGGGGGAAAAGGATCCTGGGGCAGGAATTGGCAGGGCTCATTGACAAGGCTTTAAACTAGATTTGAAGGGGAAGGGGTTAGTAGTCTCCTGCTGGCCTGTGACAAACAGAGGGGCAGCTCATCAAAAGAAGAGGGATGGAGAGCTGGTAAGGGCTCTCAACTTGCTGCCCTGAGGCAAGACACAAATGACACACCAGGACACTCTGGAAACCAAGGGGAATTGGCACAAGAGGACAACAGGGCCAGCCCAGCTGAAGTGCTTCTATGCAAAAGCAGGCAGCTTGGGCAACAAACAGGATGAATTAATGACCACCGTGCTGCTGGGATGCCATGACATAGTGGGCATTACTGAAACTTGGTGGGATGATTCCCATGACTGGATGTAGGGATAGATGGTATAAGCTTTTCAGAATGATAGGCAGGGAAGGAGAGGAGGAGGTGTTGCCCTCTATGCACTAATCACTGGAATCAGCAGAACTCCAGCTGAGGATATGAGATGGTTGAGAGTGTATGGTTAGAATTAAAGGCAAAACAGGGAAGGAGATTACTGTGGGGGTCTCCTACAGGCCACCTGACCAGCAGAACCAAGCAGATGAGGCCTCCACAGGCAAATAGAAGCAGCTTCCGGTCACACCCTAGTCCTCATGGTGATTTCAACCACCCTGATATCTGCTGGAGGGACAACACAGCAAGGCACCAGCAATCCAGGATGTTCCTGGACTGCACAGAAGACAACTTCCTCCTCCAAATGGTAGAGGAACCCACAAGAAAAGGTGCTATGCTGGACTTTGTTCTCACCAACAGGGAAGGGCTGGTAACCATGTGAGACTCAGAGACTGCCTGGCTGCAGTGATCATCAGCAGTTGAATTTAGATCCTCAGGGCTATCAGAGGATCTATTCTAAGCTTACACCCTCGACTTTAGGCGTGCAGACTTGATTGCTTCAGGCATCTGCTAGCCACAGTGGTCATGGGACGAAGCCCTGGAGGGAAGAGGGACACAGACGCTGTCAGTTATTCAAGGACACCTCCTCTGTGTCCAGGAGCTATGTATAAAACCAAGAAAGAGAAAAGCAGGGAAGAATGCTAGGAGGCCTGCCTGGATGAACAAGAGAGACTACACACTTTTACTTAAAAAGAAACTCTACAGGAAGTGGAGGGAAGGACAGATAGAACAGGGAGGATATAAGGAAGCTGCCCAAGCAACAAGAGGCCTGGTTAGGAAAGCCAAAGCAGAGTCTGAATTGAATCTAGCCAGGGAGGTAAAGGGAGCACTAAGAATTTCTACAGGTATATTAATGGCAAGAAGAATAGAGGGAAGGTGTGGGCCCCCTCAGAAAGGAAAGTGTGAAATGGTCACAAGTGATGTGGAAAGGCTGAGGTACTCAATAACTTCTTTACCTCAGTCTTCCCTGCAAGGGCCTCCAGCACACTCCTGGAGTCATGGCAGATGATGCCAGGGACGGGGAGGAAGACCTGCCCTTCATAAGTGAAGCCAGTTCGTGATCACCTGAAGAACCTGAAAGGTGTCAAGTCCATGGGACCCAACAGGATACACCCACAGGTGCTGAGAGAACTGGCAGATAGGTTGCTAAGCCCTCTCTATTCTATTCTAAAAGTCATGGCAGACTGGGGAAGTCCCCACAGACTGGAAAAGGGCAAATATTGCTCCCATTTTCAAAAAGGGTAAGAAGGAGGAACCAGGGAACTACAGGCCAGTCAGTCTCACCTCTGTGCCCGAAAGATCATGGAGCAGATCCTCCTGGAGGCACTACTGACTCAGAAGATAGTGAAGAGGTGATTGGGAGCAGTCAGCATGGCTTTGCCAAGGGCAAATCCTGCTGACAAACCTGGTGGCCTTCTATGAACAGGTCACAACATTAATAGATGAGGGGCAAGCCCTGATGTCATTTACTGGACCTGAGCAAAGCCTTTGACACTGTCCTGCACCACATCCTGGTCTCCAAGTTGGTGACACATGGGTTTGATGGGTGGACCACTAGATGGATAAAGAACTGCTTGATGGTCGCACCCAAGAGTGGCTGTCAATGGGTCCATGTCCCCAGTGGAGGCAGTGACAAGCGGAGTCCCTCAGGGATCAGTCCTGGGACCAGTCTGGTTCAACATCTTTGTGGGTGACACAGCCAGTGGCATTGAGTGCACCCTCAGCAAGTTTGCTGAGACACCAAGCTGTGTGCTGCAGCAGCACGCTGGAGGGAAGGATGCCATCCAGAGGGACCTTGAGAGCTGGAGAGGTGGGCACAAGCCAACCTCCTGAGCTTCAACAAGACTAAGTGCAGGGTCTGCATCTGGTGGAGGCAATCCCAGCACAAATCCAGGCTTGGGCAGGGACTGGCTGGAGAGCAGCCCGAGGGGAGAGACTTGGGGGTGCTGGTGGACGAGAAGCTCAACAGGAGCTCTCAATGTGCACTTGCAGCCCGGAAAGCCAATCAGATCCTGGCGGCATCAGGAGAAGTGTGGCCAGCAGGTCATGGGATGTGATTTCTTCCCCTCTACTCAGCTCTGGTGAGACCCCCACCCGGAGTGCTGTGTCCAGTTCTGGAGCCCCTGTTATAGAGGGATCTGGAGGTGCTGGAACGTGTCCAGAGAAGGGCCACCGAGGATGACCAGAGGGTGGAGCACCTCTCCTATGAGGACAGACTGAAGGAGTTGGGGCTGTTCAGTCTGCAGAAGGTGACCTCATTGTGGCCTTCCAGTATCTGAAGGGGGCCTCCAAGAAGGCTGAGGAGGGACTTTTCAGGCTCTCAGGTAGTGATAGGACTAGGGGAATGAATAAGCTGGAGGGGGGAGATTCAGCTATATGTGAGGAGGAAGTTCCTTCACTGTGAGGGTGGTGAAGCCCTGGAATGAGTTATCCAGGGTGGTGGTTGAGGCCCCATCCCTGGAAGTG